>RXPK01003608.1:0-73682 GCA_004143645.1 Protaetia brevitarsis | reverse complement strand
ATAATAAAAATAATACTTGTAATAATAATAATATAGTACATTAACAACAATTATTTGTATCGTTACTCCGCTGCTCTCCTTACTTAAATATTTCTTAATTTAGAATTGTATCTACTCGACAAGCTATGGTCAACCTTTCTATGCCTACTAATTATACTATATACTATACGAAACTTTTATCGGTGGTAGCATATAAATCGTTTTATCAACTGCAGTTAGTGACTGCGTTTATATATTTCCTTAATAAAATGTTATTCATTCTTATAATACCATAATCCTTTAGTGCGTATATATGAACAAATTTGTTACATAGGACGAAGGATTAAATAATACATACATATATATTTTTTAATTTATTTCAAGTTTTTCGTGCAATGTAGGTGTACAATGTAAGTATTCAATGGAGCATAAATATAACTAATGTGTTTGTAACGATTATAACATTTCGGAAACAATAGAACAGAATTAGAAAACATTATAATGCTTATAATGTTTAAATACATGACATACTGTAATGCGATTATTGGTATATATGTATTGCAATAGCGAACAAGATTAATATGCATACAGTAATTAGGTAAGCTATGTAAGTATTACAGTAGTGATAGTCTGTGTAAAAGTGTTTAAAACACAGATTTTGTTTGCACCATGGACACCGCACAATAGCTGGTTTTATTGCAAATACTACACAAGGGTGTAGACTGCGCATCTTTGTTAAAACAAAACTCTACAGGATTTTTAAAGGGCTCAGGTCTTTCCTCAACGTATCCACTCTTATACCACGAGTACTTGAATACGTCGAAAAATCTTGGGGAAGAAAACTGGTTTTGGGTTAGGGATTGCAACTTAATAATATTATTTATCTGATGCAAATCTATGTCGTAGTTCATAAGAATCACTATATCCGAAAAAGTTCTAACAAAATTCATCACAATAGACACGTACATATATTTATTTTGAGTTATTATTACTATTATTAATTTTCTAAATTTATTATACATCACCGTTTTCTATGTAAAAGCGATCTTTTTTTGATGAATAATGAATAAACTTATTATTAAAAAAATGCGGGGGTATGGGGTACCCCGTCCCCCGTTATTAGCTTTTTATGAAGATATCTACCTTGAGACCATGTATTATGCTGGAAATTATGTTAAGGATAAAACTTATTGCTGTTATAGCTCATTTGATTTATATCAATAGACAAGTTTATTAATTTTGAAGCTTTATTATTATTTTTCTATTTTTACAATTATTAATTTTCTAAACTTGTTATACATAATCGTATTCTATGTAAAATCGGCCTTCTTTTGATGAATAAGAAAAAGAAAAAATGTAAAAAAATGGGGGGTACGGGGTACCCCGTCCCCCGTTATTAACTTTTTGCGAATACGGACGACGCCACCCTTAGGGCCATGCAATATGCTGCAAATTATGTTAAGAAGAAAATTTAATATCTGTTATAATTTAGGAAATATTTGCAAACATTGAAAAATCGTCGAAACTTTGGAGGGGGCTGTACCCCAAAATCGTGCGGATACGCCGATAAAAAAAAATACGTGTCTCTTATTTTAAGGTACTCTTTCGATCTGTTAAGTTTCATCGAAATCGGAGGGGGACACCCGCCGGTGTTCCCTTGTAAGTACGGAACGTCAGTGAAATACAGGGTGTACACCATGTACAGGATGATCGGAAGTTAGGATATAGGTTGATATTGTATATTATAATATTTTTATTATTTAATTAAAAAATAGAGTTAGACAACATATGTACGATTGTATGATTTTTTCTAATAATGGCAGTAACTTAGCCCTTTTGGATCACTATTGTGACACGGACATCTGTCTAAGTTTGATGGGGCGTCGGTGTTGACTACCGAACACTCTTATTGTAAGAGACTTTTCATGGAGATGTATCAACATTAATAAAAATAGCATTAATTTCCGTAGTGACTTTTTTTTTGGTATATTAACTGGGTTTGAGCAGTACAAATATATACCGGATTAGCTCTTCCACATCTTTAAATAGGGATGCAATGTTAATATTGTCGTAATAATACAATATTTTTTGTACATAAAATCCATTCTCCTATTTTTCATGCTGAAAAAGACGTCTACGAGTTTGTTATAAAAATGCGTTCAGTTGATCTTCTGACATTGTGCTTCTCAGAAAAGTTTTAATTCGTTTCCGTCAAACTTTTTTTTAAGTTGTGTGTTATGAACACTAAAAACGGCAAAACACCACCTACATCTACGTCACATATGTCCTCGCGCTCATAAATTACTGAAAGTTCACTTTTCAATTTTACGCTGTCCAACATAGGATAAGATTTCACATTTTTTTTATACACATAATTAACTGACGCAAAATATTATGATTTTTTTTTCTACATCTTCGTTGTACTTAATTTTATGTCGCAAATAAGCACTGTCTAACTATTCACGTATGTCCACTTTGCTTAGAACATTAAAATCCACGCATGCATTCATGTGAGAAATGGAATTTTCGTGTTTCTTTGCCCTCTCTGCGATATGCTTTAAATCATTTAACCCTTGTTTATTCCACGCACTAACCTCTTTCTTAAAAATAGCAGATAAAACAAAATAGTTTATTTGTTAGTGAAGATCCGCACATCCACTCATATTTTTATTGAATACTCTATTGTAAGTTCGAGTTTCACTTGTGGAAGTGTAGTTTATTTGAAGATCAGGAATAGGCCTTCCTTTCTCTTTAATTAAAAGTTTTTCCTCAAATGAGGGGGAGTTTTTTTTTTTAAAGATTTTGCACTCAATTAACTTCCATCATTAATAATAAACGTCACTTCAAGACTTTGAAATCACACATGCGCGATACGCGTTGAAAACGATGCAGTCGCAACGAATGCAAGACGTTAACTGGGGACACGGCATTGTGTGCCCCGAAGCGACCGTATAAGCGCATATAGCGAAGATAAACGGAGCCGTCCGATTCATACTCCCAAATAGGTACATCGGAAAGAGTGCCTCGGAACATAACATCGCTTCGCATATACGCTAGCGTCTGCGATGCGGAAGGAAACTTTGATATCATCGTTATAAAAATACATAAAAATAATAAAATAAAATAATGCACTGAATTACACGCGAATTTCTTTCTGTGTTTATCTTGGTGGTTGGGTGGCCACGTGCCCTTGTGCCCTTTAGTATCAGCCGCCACTGGCTAGTATTCTAATAATTTATACGGAAAGCCGCATTTGAAATGGTACTATACGTAGCAATGGAGAGAGGGAGAGAGAGGGCTTAGAAGCTATAGTGAGTTTTTATACATAAGTTTACATCCCTATTTAAAGGTGTTCGCGTTCCAACCAAGTAGAGAGTTTAGCGGACATTTTATAGATTGAATAAAGTTAATGATTGGAGTGTTTATGAATATACAAACCAATTACCCGTAAACTATTCTTACGCTGAATATTACGAGAAAGAGGAGAGAGTTTTAATCGTTTGTAATATTCTTTTTACAATGCTTTGAACTTGGTTCCGTTGTCCATTTTTATGCCGTTCTTAAATTTTTATTAATTTTAACATGTTTGACCTTTTTTATCTTCTAATTTGTATTGTTTTTTGCATTTAACATATCTCTGAAGATGCCTGTTTAACCGAACTAGTAAGCCAATATCTTTTTAATAAATTTGATTCAATAATATACTACTCCTTAATTATCCTTTACACTTTAACTCAATTTCGAACTAATATTTATGATACATAATTCATTTTGTTGTATTACATTTGATATTATTTTCACAAGTTATAATTTTACAATTATTTTTTTTTAATATCTTAGTAATTTTCTCGCAATTTTTCAGTGCCTAATAGACAATGAAAGTACCACTTTACTCCCCACCAGATGACGTTAAAGTTTGAGGTTTAATCTTCGCTCGTCGAAAAAAATATCTTGTTTGAAACAAACCAATCGTTCTGCCAGTGGTGTATTAGCGAAAAACACGAAAAAAAACAACGAGAATTTGAACGCGATAAATAAAACAATATCCTGCCAGTCCCCACCTGGCGTGGTGGCATGCTCGATGCAGTTTATTATATATAATTGACCGAAAACAATCGCCCGATCGCAAATTGGCTGCACGTACAGACATGCATACCTTTTATATAACTATAACTATGTATACCTACACGAAATCTAAACGGAGAAAATCGACGCTAACAGGTTATGTACATACACTTTGTTAAACGACGGATATCGCGTATATACGATCAATTCGAATGCTGGTCCCGTTTCGCGGCTATAGGAGGCGCTGTATTCGATTAGGGCGATTGCAGGAGGCGAATGACAAGACGAGGTTCCGCTTAATAGCGTTCGACGCTGAGACCGCAAAGCGCACGCGTTTCTTTTGGATTACCTGGCATCTACTTTTATGTACAGGCAAGCAGGTCGATTAGGCATGATACTCTTCCGTGCCTATTTCTATTCTGACTTGATGTTATTTCGATCGAGAACTGAGAAGGCGATACGATGGTATTATCCTGGTCGATGATAGTTATATGGTCTTGGAGGCAAATCAGATCGGCCGGCAGTGTTTTTTTGACGCAAAGGATGTATTACGACCGCAAAACTACGTTGAGATTGAATTGATCGTCTCGGGATTGATCCGTTTTTTTTTTTTTTTTGTTTAAATCTGAGCTGCTCCTAATAGCTAACAACTACCTCTCTTGTTAGTGAGAAATCATTGTTGTATTTTATTGTATACCCAGTGTGTTTTAAAGTATGCAGAAATTATTAAGTTATTTGACTATTTTATTGAATAAATTAGAGTCGTATGATCTAATAGGTATTGCTTCAAACTATATTAAAGAACTAGTTTCATAAGTGCAGTTTCATCAAACGAGTCTAAAGGACGAGTCTAGAAAGGCCTTATATGAAATGCGTTCTTTGAAATTTTTTTTCTAATTTGCGCATTAATTGCCGTTTTTTTACTAACTCTTTTAACTCTTAGAACAAATAGTATAAATATTTGCATTGAAGTATACTTCCTCCAAATGAACATTGTTATTGTTGTAAGGAATAAATCTATGCAATCATAGTGAGAAAGTCCGTAGATTCAAAATAAAATCCCTTATATACGTTTGGTATAATGAATTACTATATAAAATTAATTAATTACCATCATATTGAAACATTTGAAGCGAATTTTACCCCACCATTTATTGCACTAAAACTTATCTGTCATTGGTTCCCTCTTTCTTTTTAGGGGGGTTTAGGGGATTTTGCATATATGTACGCTTTACTTGGCGTCACTTTTTGATTGACCAGCGAACAGTGTTGTTGGTTGTGAGTGTAAGTAAATCTAAATGGATACCACAGCCGTTTCACAGCTACTTAGAGAATGGGGTGCAATGGAGCTGATGCTACCATTAAAATATTCGAAGGTAAGTACGTACGTGTTATCTAATATTAAAGGATTACTGGTTTAAAGAGCTTTGAAATAATACTTAGAGTCAGCGCCATTGTATCGATAATATATGTACCTGGCAGGTGTCCACATTAACAAACATATGTAGGTATTTACTAATTATTAGTTTTCAGTAAGTAATACCAGCAAATTATTATACTGATTGAAATTATATCAGTAACCAACACCGACTACATACCAGGTCCAGGCATTGAGTGGGAAGTATCCCGAGAACACCGATCGCAACGATGGATACGCATAACATCTATACCTCTACGCATGAATATCCCGTGCGCACTCCTGGAGTACCCCGATACGCTATCTTCTCCCAAACATTGTAAAACTATAAAGTATGACAGTAAATTTATTTAATTACATAATATTTCTTTATTTATTAATTTTGCCCTATCGATGTTTTTTGGTGTTACAGACACACAATTTGCAGGTAATTATTACCCTTAAATAGTAGAAATGCTTAGATTAAGCAGGTAAGTATTATCAATTCAATATATGTACTTATATTTTGGAAGCAAAAAATGACAATACTTCAAATGATACTTTTATATACTGCTATCAAATGTATCTATATAAATCATTAAGGCATAAATATGATAGTTTCCAGTTGAGCAAATCTATTTACTCAAATCTAAAATAATAATTTTTGAGGTGAAAATATTATATGTTCATAATGATTTTAGTATATTGATTTACATTTAAACTAAAAAATTGTTTCGTCTAACAAATTCTCGGGTTTGGAAAACTGAAGAAATTTTATTCTCAATATAAATACATCATCTTCATGCTTATATAGGAAGTTATGTTATATTCGATGTGATGCATTTATATCCAAATTGAGTAATTATTTTTTGTGTGTATTAACTTTTTGGTGCACCGGTTACTTAATTTTCAACTATCTACAGAACGATATAATAAAGAACTTGCTGCATTTAATGGATTCTCACAAGATGTTGACTATAATACTACTAGAAAACAAAAACAAAATAAGAATTAGAAATGTGAGTACATTAGAAATTAGTGACAGGAAGAATAAGAAATATGTTTTACCATTTTTTCCAAGTTACACGAAAGGTCTACAAAAAATTTTCTCCAAATTCAACCTTGGCATAGGAATTACTACTTCAAATAATACTCTTAAAAATATTTTAGATAACCCTAAAAATCAAGTAGATAACTTGGAAAAAGCATGAGATATTTATAGAATATCTTGTAAAGATTGTGATCATGCATACATTGGGCAAACTAAAAGATCAATTAAAACGCGTTACAAAGAGCTTTTGGCTCATCTTAAATTTAGAAGGTTTGACAAATTTAGTGTAGCCCTACATATGCTTGAAGAAAACCATAAAGTTCTAAAGTTAGTTAAGAACGTAAACAATTATGTACAATTAAATTGTTATGAAGCGTTATGTTGTAATCTAACACTTATGTATTTCTTAAATATTTACTAACGTTTACTTAAGTAACAACATGTCTACAGTATGAACTACAGTATATTTCTAACAGGTGTGCCAACACTGGTTCTCAAATATCTCTATGTACTTACAATACTACATGAAGGTATGAGAATATATAAAAACAAACACATTTTAATGAATTCCGATTCTTAAATCCGACCCTTAAATTCTTGTCTTTATAGTTTATTAAGTAGTAGATCAGATGCAGTTAGGATTAATGACTAGTTAAGCATGATACAGCAGTCAGCCATGATCGTAATCATTGTATCGTGGCCTTTTTTAGATATAAATTAGGGTAGTTTTAGTGTAGTTATTCAGTTCGGTGTTTCTGCTGATGATGATGGCTTTGCTATCGAAACGTACGTCCAGTTTGATGCAGTTTGTGGTAAGAGGTCTAGAAGAAGTTTGCAGTGCCTATATCTTCTTCCAAAACATTGAGGTATAAAGTAGCATTTAGACGGTTCGGAAGGTAAATTAGTCTAAGAACTGTATGATTTATATAAAATTAAATTATTTCATATTTATTTGTTAATTATTGTGTACTCTGTAATCATGCCATACACAATTTATACACAGATTTAAAAAATAGTTTAGAAGTTTAGGGAAAAGATAGGGGATAATGCTATATTTAGAGCTGTTAATTCAAGCGAGTCGAGTATTCCCGCCCGACTTCAGAGTTTACTGGGACAAGACTGCTTGAACCGATTCATATCAAGCAGTCGGGAAATACGGATACCCGAATCTCCCGGTAAGGCTATTGAGTCGTGCACGAATTTCATACACTATTCAAAAAAATTAACTTTCAAATAACAAATTTGCAATCAAATGAAATCTTCATGATTTTGAAGTTTCGATGTTTTTTTTTTGCCTAAGGATGCTCTCATGGTAGAGCGAAACATGTCGCAAAAAAATATAGATTTAAATAAGCACATAGATTGAATTAAACAATATTTTATTATCACCTTTATAGTAATTCACCCAATCCACTGGACTTCATCATATTATACTAGAAAATGTTAAACACAATGATAATAAACGATAATAATCTTGCGTTGAGAGCACCTTTTATCTGTTATGATTTTCTTCTTTCAAGCACAATATTACCTTAGTAGTAATTCCATATATAATTTTGAATGCAAGTTTCATCAAAATCACTTCGTTTCTGGGCTATTAGCGGAAAAAAAACGCTAACACAATCTTTTATATTGAATTAAACCAACCACTTTTCTCAGCGTGAATGCATACCTAAATGTTCCTTTTTTTTGTAGATCTATAATTAGATTCATTTATTTATAGACAAGTCGTAAAATTCACCACCAATTTAGCTCATTGTTTCACGCAGTCAGATCGACTATAATCTCTATAAATTATACATAATAAAACTCACTTCTTCCATCCGTATAGAGGACCATTAAAATTTGATTTTTTCTCCGCTCTGGCCCAGACAGTAAAAGCGCTGGATCTTGGCAGAGTTTCTTAAATAAACTTACACAGTGAAGTTTGTACAATATACAGGTACAGCGAAAAAAATAGAAACAAGATTCTTTTTTGTGCAGTGTAAACTTTGAGAATAAGGAGACACACTTTTGCGTCACCCTCTAAAATCCCATTGAGATTGAGAAACAATTTACACTATATTTTCCATCACATCAAAGTTGATTTAGCCTTGATTCTAGACACAGCGTATTACAAACACCCTATCTTGTATAAGCATAAGTCGATACGTATTTCGAATAGCCGTGTATAAATTTGTATCATCGTTCAGAGGAGGCTCAACCCTCCCCATTATCGAAATCGTAAACTCTGAGCCCTAACGAGGGGTCGTTAGGTCCAATCACACGCCATTAATACGAGGTAATTTCCTCATTTAGGTGTACGTGTAACCGTTCGTTAGTTGTGTATGTATTTATAGCGCGTATACATAGATATATACCAGTATATTATAGGTACTGATGTGAGCCGGTACGAACCGCGGCCTAAATAGCCCCAAATCGAATTAAATCGTGTCCGTGTTAGCGATAAGCGGAACATGTGTTTTTTATCGATAGAACCTCTGTTCTTTTCCACCGATTCTTGTATGTGACAGCCTATATATATTAGGTACAATATAGTTTGAGGAATATATGGTTTTTATCAGCAAGTATCGAATGCAAAATGCAGTCAATACATCATACACTGAGAAAAAGAAATTCTTTATATTAAAAAGCATCGTAATTTTGGATGTTATAGGTATATTTGATTCAAAGGATTTTTAATTGAAACAAATACTCCATATCTTAAACTAAACAACGCTCAATGTTGGAATATAAAATTTATTTTACTTAAGTTTTTGTTTTTTGGTTCAAACAACTGTTTTAGGTAACAATAACTTTAAAACATATATTTCCCAAGTGACCAACTATATTTATTTCATATTTTATAAATATTTAAAAAATATTAAATCTTTCTTGAATATTAGTTATATTAATATAATATGCATAAAATATATTATAGGAAATATATTAGGAAAACATTTAAAAAATATATATGTTATGTAGCATTAATAATATTTTATTGCAAATGTTTCTCAATATATTTTTCATAACTCTGCAAGAATATTTTGCTTTGTATTTCTGTAAATATTTATTTCATATAAAAAAAAAAAGATTGAATTTTTGCTTTTGTACATTTGGTGCGTAGGACGAATAATATAAAATAGGTAAAATATGCATACATATTAAGTAGGTATGTACCTATTTAACATGATAATTTAAAAATTAAATTAGATAATATATATCTAATATGATTTAATTAGTATCTAAGTTGAGCTCTGTAACTTTTCTATTAATATATCTGTGTTTTGTATTATATTATTTGTAATATTTGTAAGTTGCGAACGTCAACACAACACCTCTATTCATTACGGTGCCGGTGTTATATGTTTAGTATTGTTTATGCGTCTATGGATAGTACATAGAATGCATACGCCACGTGCGTATCATCAACGTTTCATTCGTTTGTCCGTTACATGTTATAGTTTATATAGTATAACGATTAGGGCAGATTAGGGTTAACTGTGTAATTAATTGTTGCGGGGTGTGTTTTAGTGTTTGTGGTGACTACGAGGGAAGCAAAACTTTGAACATGTCATGGCATTTATAAGATAATTGGAATGCTCAATATCGCTATGTACAGAAATCGTTTAATAATATAATTGTAGGAATTTTATGCATCATATATGTACTGCATCTACCAGATAATTGCTAGTTGATTTGCTTAGAGATTCATCTCGGTAGATAAGCGTCATAACCTGAAATAGAGGTTAGAATACGTTGTGTTGTTTTATTGTTTGTGCGTAGAATGTTTCAAAATATTTATGAAATAAAGTAAAAAATAAGTATCGTAAGTATTAGAATGTAGCTACCACTCCAATTATTGTAAATGCTCCAAATGTATAGTAGGTGCTGATAATGTTGTACGATGTTTATTCATGGTATGATCTAATACATTGGTATGTTTTAGAGGCCAAAAGGAAACGCCATGAGAGCGCCACTACCGAAGATATGAAAAAAGCCACAGGGTTGTACCTGGCACCAGCCAAGGCTACACTTAAAAATGAGTATTTTTCATTTTTATTGGCTTATTCAAATAAAATGATAATAAATACATTTGTTTTTTATTTAGAACACCTCAATTAAAAAAATAGTGATTAATTTTATAAACCTTCAGTATGCCTTAAAAGATGCCAGAATTATTGATTATTAACTTGTATGGTGAGTGTGAAAAAACAAGTTCTTGCCGTTTAGACAACTCTATGTATGTTTCAACTTATCGACTCGTTATCGACGTTATACATTCTAAATAACCAAGAACAATTTTAGTTCATTTTGACAAATTAAATAGATTGCATAAAAAAATCTCAATTTTCATTTAAATAATATTTTACAAATATTTTAGAAAAAATATTGCGCTTACATGAATTTTAAAATATGGAATAAATATTTTAATTGAATATTTTATCTATATTTAGAACAAAATATGAAAAATATATTCAAAAACCTCTCACGCAAAATATTTATAAAATATATTTTTAAAAATATCTATGTTACTAATATTTCTGGTTGTTAGGGTTGTTGACCCAATATTTTTTGTTGTTTGAACAACAGACTGTTGAGAATATACAAATAAAAAAGTTGTTTGACACAAATATTTTTTTGGTTGGAAAAATCCTTTTTCTCAGTGTACTTACAACTCTTATTTAGAAGAAATAAAAATATAAAATAGAAATATAACTGTCGGTAGGGATTGTTTTAGGGCACTTGTATTAAAGATTTGTAATTAATTTGATATCTAATAACATAAAAAATATAATTCAAACCGATTCTTCAAAATATTTCTAAATTTAATGTTTTTTTGCATTTTTTTTTCAAAAAAACAGATTTCGATTCTTTGCAAAAAAAAAGTAACATTTGCAACTCCTTAAAAAAAAAAAAACGTTAGTAAGTTGTTTCTGGTTTTCTTCAATCCATTTGGCATACTTATGGACTGAAGGTAAATGCATCTAGATGGCACATAATTTTTTTTCTTTAATATCGTCTTCTAAGTGGAGTACGCGTGGATGCCGTCACTAGGTGAGTGACAGTCCAAGTGCCACCTGCAGTTAGGGATACCCCGAAGAAGTAGCCGTTTTCTAGGCGATCACCGGACATAACCTCCACGTACGCCGATAGAGGATCAACTCGTCGAGACAACGCCCAGTGCAAAGAACGAACAGAAACCGCAAGTTTACCGCCTAGGTATATTATTTCTTTGTTTGTTATTAGTTGTAACTTCAAAGCCATATTTCTCTTTGTCCTTTGTTTAGATTTCAATAATTTCAATAACTAAATAACGTTTCAAGGGGACCCCATTTACCTTCCCGCCTTTTATTATTGCTGTGTTCATTTTTTTCATTATTAAGGACTATATTTTATGAGTCATTACGTTGTAAATTGTTTAAAAAAAATTGTTGTTAAAGTGAAACCAATATCTTTCATTCACATCAGGTAGTCAGTGTGTTTGTCCTATAGAAAATAAAACTATTACTAATAATACCGCTTATTTTTTATACATAAGTATTATGTACCATCTTTAGCAAAATAAATGCGAATTTAATCTTCAATTATTAATGCAATCGAAGCTACAGCACACTGAATAGTAATTAAAAATTATTTGCAAACAATTTTGAATTACGCATTGCTCGGTACGCAGTACTTATAGTTGCGGTTGCATAAATAATCGAAGATTTGCGAAACTTTTTTTTTGTACTTTATCAGTTATTCATACAGAGTACACTGTAAGCTACTTAATAAATATTCACTAAACTTCCTCGTTTCCTACACTACCTATAGTTGAACAACAAATTTAAGGTAAGTATATTGTATATTTATAGCAAACCATTACCTTTTATATATCAGGTATTTAGTGAACGTGCATTAATGGTACTCTTTCCTTATCACAAGTAATCTAAATAGCTTGTATTAATTATGAAGGTGTGATAGCTGTTATAGAATAGTTTACTCACAGCAATACACCTACTACTTGACAAGGGCAAATCTTTACTTACTGCGACTACATATATTCTTTGGCTTAACTACTTCAGTTTAATTATCATAAGTAACTTCATAAGTTACCGGTATGAAGCAGACCGTAAGTAACATAGATTGCTTCTTGTTAGTATCAGTGTTTAGGATCTCTTTTTTACTAGTGCTTTTGTCCCCTATCCAGCTGAACTTTTTACTTACGATAATTGTATTTTTATTTATGATTATTAATTTTTTTCACAGTGTGGCTAAACGTTCTGCATAGCGTGAGGTGAGTGAGCACTCACTCTGACTATTACTTCAAAAAATGTTGACTTTAAAGTTCACTAATTGTTGCACAGAATTGCTTAATACTGTTGGTATTTTAACTTCGATACTTTTATATAAAATCGATGGTAATATTAATAATAATATTTACATTTAATTGAAGTTGCGCTAGTTAGGTATATAGTTTTTCATATTACACACAGCTGCTATACTTGTAGTTAATTACATATGCTATAAGTCCACTACATACATACATACATACAATATAGAGAGTCGTTTTTTTTTTGTCTACAATATACGCATATAAATAAACGTATGGACGAGTAGACATCGTAAAGATGTAGATTTAATAACGAAAACATATAACTTGGTCCGCATTAAAAACGGCTTGACGTTTCAATTTCAATTCGTGTTCGGCGGCAAGCTGTTTTATCGACATTATTTCACTCATCTTATGTTTAAGGTTACGCTATAATTTTAGTGGCCGGTTTTTATGGAAACTGCCCCGGTCTGGCTCTGTGGCTCTCTGGCGGCATCCTCCTATTCTACGGGCAGCATAGATAGGATGCCCCCTCTTTGTGTCAATCTGGGCCGCATTAGCATTCTTAATTCCCGAGTGCTTATTGTAGGCATATTTAAATTCCGCTCTTTTCTCCTTAAATAAACGTCCACTAAATATATGCGCACGATTATGGCCGCATACATATCCAGGCCCAGAGAAGAATCCGCGGGGGTGCTCGTGGGCGAATGCGTATCTAAATGTAAATTTAATCCTGTTTACCCTCGATGGAGATAATTTAATTTTTCGCCGTAAAACGGTTGTCATATTAATTAAGGTTAATAACACGTTCCTCGTATACCTAGATATACAGGCTGATCGAATTGATGCGCTCAGCAATGGAATATCATAAATGTTAATATACTGCAGTCATATTAATACTTTAGTCATTTAAATGATTGAATTGAACTATGATGTCACAGGATTGCTTGACAGTCACAGATTTAGTCACTATGACTCATCACACCTATGATTTTATTGTAAATTTTATTTGATACACTGAGAAAAAAAAAATTAATAATCATAAATAAAAATACAGTTATCGTAAGTAAAAAGTTCAGCTGAATAGGGGACAAGAGCACTAGTAAAAAAGAGATCCTAAACACTGATACTAACAAGAAGCAATCTAAGTTACTTACAGTCTGCTTCATACCGGTAACTTATGAAGTTACTTATGATAATTAAACTGAACTAGTTAAGCCAAAGAATATATGTAATTGGAGTAAGCAAAGATTTGCCCTTGTCAAGTAGTAGGTGTATTGCTGTGAGTGAACTATTCTATAACAGCTATCACACCTTCATAATTAATACAAGCTATTTAGATTACTTGTGATAAGGAAAGAGTATCATTAATGCACGTTCACTAAATACCTGATATATAGAAGGTAATGGTTTGCTATAAATATACAATATACTTACCTTAAATTTGTTGTTCAACTATAGGTAGTGTAGGAAACGAGGAAGTTTAGTGAATATTTATTAAGTAGCTTACTGTGTACTCTGTGTGAATAACTGATAATGTACAAAAAAAAAGTTCCACAAATCTTCGATTATTTATGCAACCGCAACTAAAAAGTACTGCGTACCGAGCAATGCGTAATTCAAAATTGTTTGCAAATAATTTTTAATTACTATTCACTGTGCTGTAGCTTCGATTGCATTAATAATTGAAGATTAAATTCGCATTTATTTTGCTAAAGATGGTACATAATACTTATTACTTAAGAAAAAAAAGCAGTATTATTAGTAATAATTTTATTTTGTATAGGACAACACAGTGACTACCTGATATGAATGAAATATATTGGTTTCACTTTAACAACAGTTTTTTTTTTAAACAATTTACAACGTAATGACTCATAAAATATATTCCTTAATAATGAAAAAAATGAACAAAGCAATAATAAAAGATAAGGTAAATGGGGTCCCCTTGAAACGTTATTTAGTTATTGAAATTATTTAAATATAAACAAAGGACAAAGAAATATATGGCTTTGAAGTTACAACTAATAACCAACAAAGAAATAATATACCTAGGCGGTAAACTTGCGGTTTCTGTTGGTTCTTTGTACTGGGCGTTGTCTCGGCGAGTTGATTCTCTGCCGGCGTACGTGGCGGTTATGTCCGGTGATCGCCTCGAAAACGGCAACTTCGTCGGGGTATCCCTAACTGCAAGTGGCACTTGGACTGTGGAATCACTCAGCTAGCAACGGCATCCACGCTTTAACTTCACCAGCGGGCGCAGATATCATCACAATGATGGGGAATTCAAATATCCCACCACGTGGTTTAAAACTGCAATCTTCACGGAAAAAAATAAGTATGTACCGCTTATTACAATTTTGCAAATAACTTTTTGTAGTTACCCTTATTACATTTATAATCTTCTTATTCGCACTGCTGTAGCAAAAAACTGTCAAATTTGTAATGCTAATAATGCAACTACATTATAGATACAATTTTAGTAAAATAAAGGCAAAGCTGCTAATAAATTACTTACAAAATGTTGTTACTGTTCCATTGACAAATTCTAAAAAATTGTCTTAAAACTTGTAATAATGACATACGCAACTATGTGATAAATCACTACTACATTATCCGGGGGTAAAAAGGCTGATGACATCACATTTCTCTACCTTTCTATTGGTGCATTTTTTGTGACCAAATATTAACTAATGCATCTCCACATGCGCATTGTTTATCATTTCCGTGTTTGCTGTTTGCCGTTGTGGCACGTTGTTGTTTGATAGCGGAGGTAAGAAGACATTTTGCACACGTTTTATCAAGATAAATGAGTGCGTGAAAGAAAGTTTGATGAATTGGGAATTATAAACGCTCTGTTTTTTGATGGTATGAAGGTTTAATATCTATTTGTTTCATCATTATTCAATTGCATGATGCATCTTTTACATTTAGCAGAATTAGTAATATTAATCGGCTTGTTTGACTGAACAAGTTTCTTGGTAGTCGCTTGGTTTATGCAGCCATACTGCATACATCGGTATATATTTGGAAATTACACACCAAGGTTATTCGGCACTTAATAGTGATAATGAATTATTATTTAGTAAATAATTTTAACTCACACAAATAACTGAATCCATTCAGATTCATAAGATGTGATATATGTTGTACCTCTCCATTTCCATCGAAAAAAAAAACGAAACGTAGTATTTTTGTTCGTGTTGAATAGTATTAGGTTATGTATGAAGACGTGACAAAATAATAAGTGTTAAGGTTATTTTTTTATAAACCATACTAAGATTTATCTTAGTAGCGTTCACTACACATGTTTCGTATTGTTTTGTATACAATTATTATGGGTTCAGGCAGTCCTTATAAGTTTTAACTTGATACTAGTATTAATAATCTTAAAAAATTAAAGTGCGTAATGTGCAATATTACATTAACAAAGGTTAACTGAACCCATCATTACGAAAAAATGATTACGTAGCTCAGGATTCCCTTATTATAAAAATTTTACTTTTGAAAGGCTAATTCAATTTAAAAATATTTTTATTTGGAATTGCCTATTTCATTCATAATAATTATTGTTTTTGTGAAAATGCAATAATGTAATATAAATAAATGTGAAATGTAATGGCGCTGCTATATGTTTTATTTATTGTGTAACGAAAACAAAGAAATTTTCAATAAATATAAATGTGCTCCCAACTGTTGTTTTATTTGCTTCGATTTGGTGGATATTTTTCTTTTGATACATTCTTTGTTTTGTGTAATAAGTTTGATAATAGGAAAAATACTGATTAACATATTTTTTTTTGTTAACTTCGACTATATATTGCTTAAATGCATGTGTATCACCATTTCAAATTTTTGAAGCTATTCTACCAGCGCGGATCTCGATGAAACCATAGCTAGAGTCGTAGGTAGGTATAATGTAAAATAACTCAATTTTACTTCAGTAGCACACAAACTTTAATGTTTAATATACGTAATGTATATACCTATGTATATTATATATTAATCTCAATCGTGTAGATTAATTAAATATAAAACATTTTATAAAAACAAACTACTACATTTTACGTTTACGGTATTTACAAAATTATTTAAGATTCTGTTACACTTAACAATGACGTCCATTACAGCACAGCATAAACAGTTACTACATTTAGTGAAGCTAATAGTTACATTGCTGTAAGAAAATATAATAATGGTTGTTAAACTTTTTACTAAAATACTGTGAAAGCTTGACTTACACATATGTTTAGATAAGTGTTACAAATTGTAATATATGTTAATACAGGACTTATCTACAAATGTTTAGAAAAATATACTACAAGTTGCAATAATCTGGTATTTTATTACAAGTTGTACTAAAATTTTATGATTTTATAGTAAAATTTGTCGCAATTTTTTTTCCGTGTTGAAACATCCGATTGCTTATAGGCTCGGTACTTCTTCTTTCGCTGGGATTCTTTATACGGATGGGGCATTGAGTTAACCCACCCAGTATTTTTAATATATTTGCGTTCCAACTGGCCTACAATGGCCGTACTCCTTGGCCGCCCTTTTTCGACGACCTTTTCCCACGTCCGTAACTCTTACTTGACGCTAACCCGCGCTTGCGCGCGTAGCAGTCTCGGGGACTATTTCATTACTCCGCCGCATTAGCCAATCAGGAATAGTAAAACAATCACGGGGTGGCAGCAAAACTCAAATAATCATAGTTGTGGCAAGTTGTTACCTATTTAAGAAAATACATGAGTTTAATAGCGATCAGCATTGTTGTTACTTCTACTAACCATATGCTGTAGTTAGATACAGTACCAGTAGTAATAAGTAATACTTTACTTACCACAAATTTGTCAGGTACGCTGTGTAATAGCCGTTAATAAAAGCACTATTTACAGTAACAGCTTGCATTCAGGAAGCTGGGTTTAGTTGCAGGTATTAATTAACGAGATTAGTTCCAAGTAAAACTTTATCTATTGTAAATGATTTTTTATCAAGTAAACACTTTACTTAGCCCATTTTTCTCAGTGTGACTCACCCGGTATATAATATTAAGATCTAATCTCCTAATAAACATTTATTTATAAACGAAATAATACTAGAATTATCAAAATTTAGTTTTAATAATCAAAAACCATTTGACAGTTTCTTTGAAGGTCATTTTATCATTTAAATCTGTAACAAAAAACATAAACCCAAATTATGAAACTTCAATTCAATCAAAAAAGTCGTTAAATTCTATTTTTTTTCGTCGATTATATCTACATAACGAAATCGATCCCAAAACACATTGTATTTGTAAGTACACATCAGAAAAAAAAATGTGCAACACGGAATTCCTAATAACATCTTCATCAACCACAAAGACTGCTCAATGTCAGAATTTATTATTGGTATTAACAAGTTATGCGGGGTGGAATGCGCTTGTATAGATAACTGTAATACGAATGTAAACATATACGTTACATCAGAGCTATTTGAAGGCAATAAATACGACATTCCCATATATGTATGAATACTTGAGATAAGTATACAAAGTTGCCTCAAGTATAGTCGAGTGCAAATTAAACGGTTTATTCGTACATACTTCTCCACACGTAAAATTGAATAACATGTTTGTTAAATCACACTTTCTTACTACATTAAATGGAAGGTGGACTAGGAAATCTATTTTTGGAAAATGAGAGTTACTTTGTCTTATCAGGCGGTAAGAGTTAACAACGAGAAACGGTAATTTTAAATCTTATTTATATAAGAATTGGGAGGGTTAATGATTCGGATTGTAAAAGTGGTGGAGTGTTGCAGTGAGCAGTGAGTTGAATGTCAACTCACTGATAAGTGACAGTCGTGTACGGAAGCTCGGGTGTTAGTTAACATGAACACACACTTAGAAAATGTTCTTCAATTTTACCAAAATCAAAGGAATAGACGGTGCTTTTATTTCTTAGCGATGCAGCGGCACACACGTTGAAGGCAGGAAAATTATTAAAGGAAATTTATCCAAACATGTTGCACTGTAAAAAATTACAGTAATTTTGCCATGGTAAATCAGGAATATTACATGTAATAACGTTGTGAATTTACCACAATAAATCATGTAAATTTTGTTTTACATGTTTTTTTCTAGGATATTTAACATGGAAAAAGAAATTTCGGTAAAATTTATAGCTTTTTCATGTAAGTTTAAGATGTAACAAAAATTCAAAAGGAAAATACAGGAAAAAAACATGTACAATTTTGTATTTACTCTCAAAATTTACTTAAAAGTGTAAAATTGACATTTTTTTGGGGTATATAGTGCACTTTAAAAGTAATTTTACTAGTGAACTATTAATTTTGCTGTAAAAATATGAGGATCTTTTATATTTATTTCTTTTTACTTGAATTTTCAGGTAAAACTATGGATATCATGGAAAATACGAAATTCACACGCCGCAATGTGATTGGTTATTGGATTATTTATCTGTGCGCGTAGGTAATTCTATTCGTTTGTCGAACTTATTATTGGCTCAATGACACAAACAATCGTAGGTTTCGCGTAAGCGTGTTCATTCTTGATCCCTGGTTGAGCGATTCAGTATGATCTATTAGGTGCTATAAAAGAATTAGGTAAGTTGCTTGCTCTCTTTATAAAAATACATATGAAAATTACTTCAGTGTTCGGTAAATATGGAGTTCATGTAAATATTACATATGAATTTTACAGTACAATCTTTGAAAAACACATCAGCATGTGAAATTTACTACACTGTTGAAAATATTACGGTGTTGGCGTTAATTTTGCGCTAGTCAAATATTTTGGTGTTGATTTTTCCAAACTTTGCCAGACGAGTTGACTACGCGTATTTAATAGAACAGAAATTACTAGAATTTCGTGTGAATTCTTTGTTCAGATATGAGGATTGACTATTTTTCTAGACATTCAGAAGCGTCAACCAATCAGAATTTTTCCCTCGGATAGAAATATAGAAACCCCACCTATTCTAATACAGTATTGCATTATACGCACCACCTGCATTGCACGTGTATCTGTTTTCGTGTTTGATTCTCCGTATTAACATATCCAAACAAACCACCAAATGTGACTGACTTGCAAAGTGTAACCTCGTGTTATTAAACGTTAATTCCAGTGGGCATAAAAAATTTCAACATCTTAAAGATGTATTGGGAACATCTATTTACGCAATTAGTTTAGACTTGAATCAAATAGCATAAACATTCACTTAATTTTATAATGGTTCTCAAAAAAAATCATTTTAAAATTGGTACGTTTAGTTGAAACCAAAACTTGTGAATGAGTGGTTTTGCATATTTATAATTGAGAAAACGTCTTAAAGAGAGAATATTATAGCACTAAGAAATAGGAGTTGCATATTAAAAAGACGTTGTATTTAGAAAATGGTGTTAAAACACCTAATAGATCGCATTCATTTAGTTAAACAGCTAGTAAATTTGTCTAGTCTAGATCAAATAAAATGTGACTAGAAGTATTTTATAATTCCACGTGTCAGTTGGACAAAATAACCCCATAGCAATAGACAATACTTGACTATCTTTGCTCGTCAAATTTAAACTTCTATAGTTCTCGACAAAATAACACGAAAAGAGTGTGGACCTCTCCTGGCTATTAAATTAGTCAAAAAAGTGTTAAAATTTTCAACAGTGTAGATGGTAGAAATTTTACCTTATAAAGCAAATTTACCTGTAAAATTGTAGGCAACTTTGTTACCAACGATTTTACATGTAATTTTACTGCAACTTTTTTTACAGTGTGCATGTAACTTGTTTGACGAATGCACTGCAGAGAATTTGCGAGTTTGTTCGAAATGAGTTTCCAGAAATACAGATAAATTAGTAGCTTTATTTAAAGAGACTTAAAGCACCTTCACGGGTGTCTCTCTATAAGGACAGTATTCCACTTTACCTTTGCTCCCCCCCTCCAATTTCATATATTTCTTCTGATATAGGTTTGTATAAAGTGCAGAATTACAACATTTAAATTAAATCCAACAAAAGTCAAACACCTTTTTTTTAAACGACACAAACAACACGAATATCGAACCATATCATAATCTTTATTGCGTACGCAAATCAACGCCTCACATTGAACAATCTCCAACCTATAGTAATACCTGGAAAGAATAAACGTTAATTAACGAAAAAAAGCTTTTAGAGAACGCCTTCAATCAATGCTAACACAATCCATATACATCCATGCATCGCAGATAAACGACGCGCTGATGGAATGTACTACCAGCAACGAACGACCTAGCCGAGTCTTTATAACGGTTCTTTTAAAATGATTTCTTCTTTCAGTCAGTATAACATGTCGATGTATTCTTGACATCAGCTGTCGTCCCGAAGCAATTATGTCGACGCTGCTTCCGTATTTATTATGCTGTAATATTGTCGCAAGAATCGTGAGACCATCACAGAGGCTGCTCACAATGATGCATCTCTGGTATCTTTACGTCTCAAATAGTTTTTGTTTTGTGAGATTTTCTCGTATATTAGCCTGCCATTCGTGATGGTATCGTTTAGCGTTTTTGTCGATGTTTCCTTGTCGTTATTATTATATTAATATATATAACCATAGACAGCACATCGGTGTATGGTTTTAGTACTAATAGTATGTCGTCTAAATGCCTATGATTCCGCTATCTAGAATCGCACGCTATATTAAAAATAAGAAGCTGTCGTTTGTGGTGAGATAGGTCTAACGGCAGTTAATGATTTTTACTTAATATGAAATTACCGCGGCACAAATGAGTTTCCCACAATTATCTGAACTCCAAGAATTAGAGAGGTTTCAGAAATATGTGTGTTTGTTCATTTAAATCTCAGTTGTACAATACCTGCCCTTTATTCTAAAATTATAATTCCTATACAGAAAGCAACGTTTAGATTTAGTAAAAAATATAATCATTTGCCTGATATATTTTTATTAACATAGAATAATCCAACGTAATTAAAATTTTAAAATTAAATAATATGCAAAAGTCACAAGTTTAAAACTTATATTCACAAATCAACGATACGTCACAATTAACTCTCAATGAATTTTAATAAACAAAAATTTTTGAATGCGGAAAAGAGTTAGGTACTGAATGTGCTATTAGCCACATATTCCGCACACTTGGTTACAGTTACTAACTTATTTGTTAATTTAAATAATATTAAACAATATACCTGCCCCAGTGACCAACTATATTTATTTCATACTTTATAAATATTTAAAAAATATTAAATCTTTCTTGAATATTAGTTATATTTTAATATAATATGCATAAAATATATTATAGAAAATATATTAGGAAAATATTTAAAAAATATATATGTTATGTAGCATTAATAATATTTTATTGCAAATGTTTTCTCATATATTTTTCATAACTCAGCAAGAATATTTTGCTTTGTATTTCTGTAAATATTTATTTCATATAAAAAAAAGATGAATTTTTGCTTTTGTACATTTGGTGCGTAGGACGAATAATATAAAATGGGTAAAATATGCATAATATTAAGTAGGTATGTACTATTAAAATGATAGTTTAAAGATTAAATTAGATAATATATATCTAATATGATTTAATTAGTACCTAAGTTGAGCGCTGTAACTTTTCTATTAATATATCTGCGTTTTGTATTATATTATTTGTAATATTTGTAAGTTGCGAACGTCAACACAACACCTCTATTCATTACGGTGCCGGTGTTATATGATTTAGTATTGTTTATGCGTCTATGGATTAGGTACATAGAATGCATACGCGCACGTGCGTATCATCAGCGGTTTCATTCGTTTGTCCGTTACATGTTATAGTTTATAATAGTATACGATTAGGGTTAACTGTGTAATTAATTGTTGCGGGGTGTGTTTTTAGTTTTTGTGGTGACTACGAGGTAAGCAAAACTTTGAACATGTCATGGCATGTATAAGATAATCGGAATGCTCAATATCGCTATGTACAGAAATCGTTTAATAATATAATTGTAGGAATTTTATGCATCATATATGTACTGCATCTACCAGATAAATTGCTAGTTTGATTTGCTTAAGAGATTCATCTCGGCAGATAAGCGTCATAACCTCAAATAGAGGTTAGAATACGTTGTGTTGTTTTATTGTTTGTACGTAGAATGTTTTCAAATATTATGAAATAAAGTAAAAATAAGTATCGTAAGTATTAGAATGTAGCTACCACTCCAATTATTGTAAATGCTCCAAATCTATTAGTAGGTGTTGATAATGTTGTACGATGTTTTATTCATGGTATGATCTAATACAATTGGCATTGTTTTACAGGCAAGGAAACGCCATGAGAGCGCCACTACCGAAGATATGAAAAAGCCATAGGGTTGTACCTGGCACCAGCAAGGCTAGACTTAAAATGAGTATTTTCATTTTTATTGGCTATTCAAATAAAATGATAATAAATACGTTTGTTTTTTATTTAGAACACTTCAATTAAAAAATAGTGATTAATTTGATAAACCTTCAGTATGCCTTAAAAGATGCCAAAATTATTGATCATTAACTTGTATGGTGAGTGTGAAAAAACAAGTTCTTGCCTTTTAGACAACTCTATGTATGTTTCAACTTTTCGTTATCGACGTTATACATTCTAAATAACCAAGAACAATTTTAGTTCATTTTGACAAATTAAATAGATTGCATAAAAAATCTCAATTTTCATATAAATATTTTACAAATATTTTATCTATATTTAGAAAAAAATATGAAAAATATATTCAAAAACCTCTCACGAAAAATATTTATAAAATATATTTTTAAAAATATCTATGTAATATTTCTGGCTGTTAGGGTAGTCATGAATATCTTCTATAAATTATTATATTCTGCTTTCTTGAAATGGGGATTTAGATTAAATAGTATATAGGTTACCCACCTGTCACTGTCAAAATTTATCGTCGAGCGATGTGTGATCAAATTAATAACAAATACAATTGGATTGTTAATTTATTTATAAGATAACTTTAAAGATGCGATATTAATAAAAAAACTAAGGTAAATAATTTATTTGTAAAAAAGACTATATAGAAAAAACAGAATTACTTTTAAATGATACAAGAACTTATAAGTTTTTAGACAGAGATCCAACTTCGGTTACACAGAGAAGACATAATGAGCTTATAAAAAATTAAAAACAAAAAAGAATGAGTGATAATGATGCTAAACATATAACTACATATAAAGCAGTACCATCTAAATTATATTGCTTACCTACCTAAAATACATAAACAGAATATACCGATGCGTCCCATTGTTAGCTCGGTTAACTGTGTTACATATAATTTAGCAAAATTTTTATCAAACATTCTTACTTTGGCCTTCTCTGAAAATACTTCTTATAATATTAAAGATACTTTCACTTTTGTTAGTACTATTAAAGGAATGATTATACCTGAAAATTTTATGTTGATATCTTTGGATGTTGATGTACCCCAAATAATGAAACATATTTACAAATATTCCAATAGCTTTGGTAATTGATATTCTGATACAAAAATGGTCTTTAATTGAACCACACACTGCAATTTCTAAAGATAATTTTATACTATTATTACGTTTTGTTTGTAATAATTGTTATTTTTCTTTTATGAATAAATATTATCTACAAATTTTTGGTACATCAATGGGTTCCCCAATTAGTCCAATTTTGGCAATGATTGTTATGGATTGTTTGTTAGATGCTGTTATACCTAAATTACCAAAATTTCATTTATTTTTAAATATGTTGATGACATTATTTGTTCAATATCTAATGATAAGGTAGATATTACTTTAAAGATATTTAATTCGTATAATAATCATTTTACAATTCACTGCTGATTGGAAATGATTGTTATGTACCTTTTCTTGATACCAAAGTTATAAGATCAGAGAATAACATTATCATTTTAGATTGGTATCAAAAACCAACATCTTCTGGTAGATTTATTAACTTTTACTCTAATCATCCTATTAATCAGAAATATAATACTGTGATTGCTATGAAAAACAGAATTACACTTAACGACAATTTAAAAAAGTTATTTAAAATTTTTTCCAATAACGGCTACCCTAAAAATATTCTTTCCAAATTAATTTACTCCAAATTCCTTACATGAACATATAAATACTAATACAACTACCACTTTTAAATATTATAAATTACCTTTCGTAGAAGGTTTAACTAATAAAGTAATTAAACATTTTAAAGATTTTAAGAATATCAAAATTGCGAAGTATAATATAACAACCATAAGAACTATCTTTACAAAAACTAAAGACAAGATACCAATTCTGGACCAAAGTGATTTGGTATATAATATTCCTTGTCGTGATTGTCAAGGTTGTTATATTGGTCAAACTTCTCAAATGCTAAAGAATAGAATACCAACATAAAAGTGATAGTCGTATAGGTAAACGTTCATGTGCCTTGTCTTTACATTTTCAAAATTTAGACCACAATTTTAATTATAATAACTAAAATTCTTGATGTTGAAGTAATTACAAAAAGCGGTTATTTTTAGAAATGGTTCATATTACAGTAATCAAAATTCTATTAATTTCAAAACAGACACAAATCAACTCAACCATATTTACTGCACATTTTAAAAAATACATAGTAACATTACCTTGTTTACAAAAATGTTTTTTGACTTTTAAAAAATTCTAAATTTAAAATACATTTAATTTGATTATTATATTTGAACTTTGTAAGTATTATTTTAAATATTTTATTACTATTGGTTCATATTCTTTGTAATGTTGTAGATGTCCTCCTGAGGAAGTCATAAATATATGACGAAATATTGAGGTTATTTAGCAGTTTTATTTTAAAGACCGTATTACCCATATAGCTTAGTTTATTCTTCAACGAAGTTCCGGTCGGTACTCCTTTTCAAATGTTATAATTTATAACATATTATTCGTAAAATGGTGTAGTTTTGCCATTGTTGTCATGGTTGTACTCTCATCATTATCTCCTTAATTGTTCTACCTAAACAAACCTTTGCTGTCTGCTTTATGTTTTATTATTAATTGTACATTAGGGTTTAATATCCCATTTAGCGAGAATATAATGGGTAAAGAATGTAAACATCACCTCCCGGACGAACACCGATGTTTCGGGTAAACAAAGAGACAAAACAAAAGACGCTGGTCGATTGTTGCCACGGCCAGACTGTGTCGAATCGGTCTCATCACCGTTAACGGCGTCATGACCGTCTCACCTCGACGCTGATGGGACCAACGGATGGTCGAGCGCGTTAACGTAGTAGTAGCAGCAGCATAGGAGGCATTTTTCACGGGCTTTTGTGTAATTTCTGGCGGAGAATAGGAAAAAAAGCGGCAGTCATGCTAATGCTATTAGTCCCTCATTGGCACATAATGGTGAGTATATTGATACATTGTCTGTCAACAATGAGCCGGTCGCCTTTGGGTCCGGGTTTCAGGGCATTCATTGTTCGGACGAAAGCGCCGCTGATGTTCCGCGCCGAAGAGAGATTGTTGAACGACCAAACGGTAATTAAAGATTGAAGGAGAAATATTTACAATCCAAATAGTCTTTTGGAACTTCCCATGCGTTTTCTGAGAAAAATACTGGACGTGATATCAATAATCTACATTTTCTTAAGGACAATTTGTTGCATCCATACCACAATCAACGCGTTCAGGCACTACTACCTGCTGATTTTCCTCCACGTATTACATTATGTCAATGGATATTGCAAACATTAGTTCGCATCCCTCTATTCCTGACACAGATTCTTTTTACCGATGAAGCCAGTTTCTCAAGAAATGCAATGAGGAATTTTCGTAATAACCATGTGTGAAAAGAAGATGAAAATCCGCATGAGGTATTTGAAGATTGTTTTCAACATCAGTTCTCGTTGAATGTTTGGGTTGGAATTCTCTAATTGGACCGGTATTTCTACCAGGAAGACTTTTTGTAAAGCAACGCTGCCTGAATTTCTGGAGGATGTACCATATGCGACAAGAATTGCAATGTGGTTTATGCACGATGGTGCATCATCACATTTCAGTTTGGTTGCTCGTAATTTTTTAACAGCAACATACGGAGATCGCTGGATTGGTCGAGGTGGGCTGCACGCATGACCTGCTCGATCCCCAGACTTAATCCCCCTAGATTGTTTCTTCTGGGGATCTCTGAAGTCAATAGTTTACGCTACTCCAGTGGAGAATTTGGACGATTTGCAAAATCGGATAATTGCTGGGTGTAACTCAATTAGAAACGACCCTAGTGTGTTTCAAAGAGTTCAACAGTCAATGACGAGAAGATTGAATGCTTGTATCCAGGCTGGAGGAAGCCATTTCGAACATTTATTGTAGATTAAGCAACTTTACATGTACTTTTTGATAATAAAATGTTGTTACTGTCGCAAATCTTGTTCAGCCTGTATCTTCGAAACAAAGGGGTTTTTCAAAAATCATCATAGGACAAAATATTCTTAAAATAAGCCAAGGAATAACCCCTTGAATTTTTGCCGCATGTTTCTGTATATGAACGCTAAATTGATTTTTAATTTTTTGATAATTTATTAATTTATTGCATTTCGTAGTTGTAACTTCAGTGCTTATGTAATAGAATATACCGCTATTTAAAGAAAACTGCAACAAAAAGTAGCAGCTTTTTTATTGTATTGTATTTATTTTATCACAGTTCGTAATATGTCAAAAAAAAAAGAAAATATATAAAAATATATACCTACATTGTATGTACAATTGTCATTATAAATAAAATAAATTGTATAAATAAAATGTATATCACAAATTACACGAAAGCAACACGAACAAAACATTAATACATAAAATGAGTACATAACAATACTACACTGTTGAAAATTTTAACACTTTTTTGACTAATTTAATAGTCAGGAGAGGTCCACACTGTTTTCGTGTTATTTTGTCGAGAACTATAGAAGTTAAATTTGACGAACAAAGATAGTCAAGTATTGTCTATTGCTAAGGGTTATTTGTCCAACTGACAGGTGGAATTATGAATACTTCTAGTCACATTTATTTGATCTAGACTAGACAAATTTACTAGCTGTTTAACTAAATGAATGCGATCTATTGGATGATTTAACACCGTTTTCTAAACACAACGTCTTTTTAATATGGAACTCCTATTTCTTAGTGCTATAATATTCTCTCTTTAAGACGTTTTCTCAATTATAAATATACAGAACCACTCATTCAAAAGTTTTGGTTTCAACTAAACGTACTAATTTTAAAATGATTTTTGAGAACCATTATAAAATTAAGTGAATGTTTATGCTATTTGATTCATATCTGAACTAATTACGTAAATAGTTGTTCCCAATACATCTTTAAGATGTTGAACTTTTTTATGCCCACTGGAATTAATGTTTAATAACACAAGGTTACACTTTGCAGGTCAGTCACATTTGGTGGTTTGTTTGGATATGTTAATACGGAGAAACAAACTCGAAAACAGATACACGTGCAATGCAGGTGGTGCGTATAATGCAATACTGTATTAGATTAGGTGGGGTTTCTATATTTCTATCCGAGGGAAAAATTCTGATTGGTTGACGCTTCTGAATGTCTAGAGAAAATAGTAAATCCTCATATCTGAACAAAGAATTCACACCAAATTCTAGTAATTTCTGTTCTACTAAACACATGTAGTCAATTCGTCTGGCAAAGTTTGTAAAAATCAACACTAAAATATTTGACTAGCGCAAAATTAACGCCAACACCGTAATATTTTCAACAGTGTAATAATAATAATAAATATATGTGGATAATGATTGTCAATCAAAATTATATTGTAGATATTCATGTACACTATAGAAAACGTTATTTAACAAAAATTGTTTTACAAATTTGCTGAACATTTTTACACTAAACTGCTTAATTCGGTCAGGTAATTTGTTATATAATTTAACTCCACGATAGTCTATTGATTGTTGAGTCCTTTTTAAACGATGGTGTGATGTTGCTAATTCGTTCCTATTACGAGTGTTGTAACTATGATAGTCACCAATCTTCGAAAATTGCACCCTGTTTTGATGTACGTATTTAACACAGCATAAAATGTACACATTAATTATTGTTAATATTTTTTTCGCTAGCGAAAATTTGAGCGACAATACGTATACCAATGGAACAATAATTGTAAGAATTAGATACAACAGCAATAAAACCAAGTATAAACACAAAGCGAACTATTTATATCTAAAGAGCATGATTATAACAACGCAAACGCGAGCAAGAAGAAAACAAAGAAACTCGAGCACAGCCGACCAAGATCGCTGAATAAAAAAATATCCATTAACGCCCAAGAAACGGTACAATACGACCATCACAAGAGGGGGCATAACGACACTAACTACGGCAATAGTAAGGAATAATAATAACGATAATGACCGCGTAACAAACAAATAATACGAAATACAAGACGGCGGACAAGAGAGTGAGCAGATACTCGCACAACTCAGCACCCGGCACGGAAAGGATTTGTTATATACCTATAGTAGTTAATTAGAAATGCAAACCGTATCGACTATTGTGAATGCGCTGGATCGTTGAGGCGTATAAGTTTTCCGTTTCGCCTTCTTTATTCACGATTTCGCTTGTAAACTATGTGTAAAACAAAAACGACTTATTGGGCACTTATTTATTGTTCACTATATACTAAATTATTCACTATTTAGAGACGTTTCACCCAAATGTATCTTCTTCAAGCTAAAGTTATAGAATATGCACTGAGAGAAATATCCTTTAAATATACGCCGCTCTCATTTGAGGAAAAACTTTTAATTAAAGAGAAAGGAAGGCCTATTCCTGATCTTACAAATAAACTACACTTCCACAAGTAACACGAAACTTACAAATAGACGCATTTAATAAAAATATGAGTGGATGTGCGGATGTTCACCAACAAATAAACTATTTTGTTTTATCTGCTTAATTTTTAAGAAAGAGGTCAATGCGTGTAATAAACAAGGGTTAAATGATTTAAAGCATATCGCAGAGAGGGCAAAGAAACACGCAAATTCCGTTTCTCACATGAATGCATGCGTGGATTTTAATGTTCTGGGCAAAGTGGACATATGTGAATAGTTAGACAGTTTTTGCGACATAAAATTAAGTACAACGAAGATGTGGAAAAAAATCGTCATATTTTGCGTCGGTTAATTATGTGTATAAAAAAAAAATGTGAAATCTTATCCTATGTTGGACAGCGTAAAATTGAAAAGTGAACTTTCAGTAATTTATGAGCGCGAGGACATGTATGACGTAGATGTAGGTGGTATTTTGCCGCTTTTAGTGTTCATAACATACAACAACTTAAAAAAAGTTTTGACGGAAACATATAAACTGTTGGATATTATTTGTACAACCCCCATGTCGACAGCAGTATGTGAACGATGTTTTTCCACCCTCAAACGCATTAAAACTTTTCGGAGAAGCACAATGTCAGAAGATCGACTGAACGCATTTTTACAACAAAGTCATAGACGTCTTTTCTAGCATGAAAAATAGGAGAATGGATTTTATGTACAAAAAATAGGCAAGTTATTATGTTGTGCGCACCCTCTTTCATAACTCACGAGCCGCCACTGGTTACATGAATCAATAATTTCTTTTAATTAACCAAATATTTGTTTACTCATATTTAACTTATTATTTAGTTAGCTTTGTATTATCAAACAAATCGATTTTTCAAATGTACCTACACTGAGAGAAACATCCTTTTCATTTAAAAAGAATTGCATTAAGCCTAAAGTTTTTGCATTTTTTATATGGCCAATATGATTTGGTGTTTCCTTGAAAAGAAATGTAATTTTAAATTCACGCATTTCTTTGGATATATTTTTCGTTGAAACGGTTTATTCTTTTAAGTGAGAATATTGATAGTTGATTAAGTCCTCTTTTAATTTGAACAACTACTATCAGATTGGCAGAAAACCATAAGCATGTTGATTCAAGAGGTTTTTCCTTTTCTCATAAACATTTATTCATTTTAGACTTAAGCGTAAACACAACAAAATACCGCGATCATTTTCAATCGAAATGAATGAATTATCTACACAGACCCATGCACTAAGGAGGGATTTGCCGTCAGAATGTTGTAAATCCTAGTAGTATTGGGGAGTTGTTCCCAGTGACCATCCTAGTATCCTAGTGTGCCGTTAAAGAAATCGTCCTTTCAATGGCGATGACTCCTATCAGATGTTGTTACATAATATAACCCATTAGTAATGTTACGATCGTGATTTCCAGCTTATTTTGTGCGAAATATTATCTGTTACTGGAATAAAATAGGAGATGCGCCATCTATGCGACAATTTCTCTACTACACATAAGCATATCTGCTCATCTGCGGTACTATATGGGGAGAAAATTGCTATGCGAAATTAAAATACGATATTTATTTTTACTTCCATGTAAATATGTTAGTTAAATTAATAATATCTGCGCCTAAGCTTCAAAAAAATCTACTAACCAAATTATTTGTTTGACTGAATACAGAGAATATTTTTAATATTCCTAAATCGAGTAATAATTTAGTAACTGTAACCAAATGCATGAAAAATGGTTGAAAACAACAAGATCGTTTTTCCCGCATATAACAGTTTTAAAACCTTCAAACACTATATACTGCTGTAAAGTTCCTTGGCTTATAAATAAATCAGCATTAACTGAAAAGATTCCAATTATCTCTGAAATTTCTTTAACCTCGCGCGAGAAATATTCACTTTTGGTCATTATTGTTTGTGTATCTGAGACTTATGGGCGTGGTAACATGAATAAAACTAAAATACTTTCACGTAAAAACGCACTCAGCTTGAATACAGGTGCTTGCATTTTCCGTTAAAAGGCAAAAGTTTTAAATCAATGTATATATGGGTGTCCACGCAAATAAACTAAAACGTCTGGCTTTTTTTTTTTAAATACTGTTTATAATTCAATAATAAAGACGACTTGAATCAACTATCAATATCTTCCACTACAATAAAACAATAAAAACTGTTTCAATGAAAAATGTATTATTTCCGAAGAAATGTGTGAATTTAAATTTGTATTCCTTTTCAAGAAAATACCAAATCATGTTGGCCATATAGAAAACGCAAAAACTTTTATGGTTTAATGCAATTCCTTTTAAATGAAAAGGATATTTCTCTCAGTGTACTTTTACTTAATTCCCTTGTTTATTTCAACACGTAAGGTAGGTAGATACATATAAAATAGCACCGGAGATATTTACAGACGTTAGGTATATTTACAAAAATCCACGAGATAATTAAAGATTTTCCGAGCAGGCACATTCATCTTGTCGCATTAAAGCTCTCGACAATTGTTGTGCCATCTTATAGTCGGTGTAAAATTGTTTGCGTTTCTTCAGAAACGCTTCCCTCCTGGCTTGACGTTCTAAATCATCATTTTCCACTTCCAAAGGTACGTCCAAGTTGTACAACACCCTCTTGGGAGTGCCTTTCAGTTTCTTCGCCACGAAATCGAGATTTATACCGTTCTGCTTGTACGCTTTCGATTGACGTGCATCTCTGACGTTGGAGTGGCGAAATGTCGAGTTGCAAAGGCGTGGAAAACTTCTTCTCTTCGATCGTCTGCTGCTGGCATTAGGAGGCATCCTGGTTGGAAATTTGATTTACGTAATAGATGAAGGACCATATGGAGGTGGGTTCAGAAGCACTAGGAATTTTTTCGATCAGTTCTTCGTGGCTCTAAAACACGATCAAATACATCTGGTCGATTTCGAATAGGATTTAAAGGTGCTCGTAAAATGGTGTGATTGACGTTTGAATTTTTCTGTATAATGACGTTTCTGTTTAATTGCTCGTACTAATTAGACATTTATGGTTATTAGGCTATACATCAGGTACAATCCATTCACGTTAAAACCATAATAGATAGCTCGTAGCTTCAACTCGTTTAAATAATGGCGGGTAATTTGAAAGTAAAATGTCAGTTGTATATGTATTAGTTAACTTTTTTAAAAGCTTTTTTATTTCAAACAATAATATTGTCAGAATTACTTACCTTATCTGTTACGGCAGCTCTTTTATCCTTTAATCAAACTTAATATCAAACTTTACCACAAAATTTCACTATCCAATAAAGTGTAACTACAATACTGACATAACCTACCTATAACAGGAGCTTAAATTGCATATTCAGATTCAAGATAATATGCGAGCCTTTGTGTAACATCATAAATGAATCACTCTGTTCGGGAATTTTTCCAAATGCATTGAAGTATGCTATCGTTAAACCTTTATTCAAGAGAGGTGATAGGGAGTTAATAGAAAATTATAGGCCAATATGTCTTTTATCGTCATTTTCGAAAATTTTAGAAATGATTGTCTATCAACAACTCTTATCTTTTTTTGAAAAACACAAGTTATTTAATTGTCATCAGCACGGTTTCTTGTCCGGCAAATCTACGGTTACCGCTTTGTTTGAATACACTGAGCTAATTATGGATGCATTTGAAAATAATTACTTAACTGCAGGGTTATTTCTAGACTTGAAAAAGCATTCGACTCAATGTCGCACAAGATTCTTTTGGATAAATTATATAACTACGGTAATAGAGTGTTTCTTATCAGTGGTTTGAGTCGTACTTAGGTGGTAGACAAATGGGTAAATTAAATTCTCCTCAAGGAAACATCTACTCGGAGTGGACGGATAATGTATAGGTGTACCACAAGGAAGCGTTTTAGGACCTTTATATTTTTAAACATTCATAAATGATATCCGTTTAATGTTTTGCCGACCATGAAATAGTGAATTTTGCAGATGATACGAATTTATTGTTCTGGGCAGTGATTTTATAACTCTTCAAGAATCGGGTTCTTTACTGTATAGTATGTCCTTCAGTGGTTTAAAAATAATGAACTGATAGTAAATACTAGTAAAACACAAAGCTATCTTTACAAATTGAATGATACTATTGAAACATCTGATAAAATATCAATTTCTTTAGATAACATTCCACTGTATAGATATTGCAAAGTTGTGGGTATCACTATTGATGATAAAATGGGATGGAATAACCATATTGATAACCTTTGTGGGGAGGCTTGGGAATGCATGCTACGCGCTAAGAATATTAAGGTCAGTGACAAATCGGCAAACTCTGATAATGGTATATCATGCCTACGTGATATCGGTTGTGAGGTACGGCATTCCAATATGGGGCTCCTGTCCCCATATGCAGAAGTTTTTTGTTCTTCAAAAGAGAGCGGTACGAACAATTTTCGGACTTTCCTTCAGTGCATCTTGTCGGACAATATTCAAAAACAAAAACCTGTTAACAGTATACGGAATATATATACAAGAGTGTTTAATTTTTATTTTTAAAAACAAACACCTTTTTGAAAAGAACGAAAAAAGACACGAATACGAAACAAGATTTCGAACTGATTACTATATACCATCACACAGATTAACAAAGAAGGAGAAAGGTGTAGCCTATAATTGCATCAAATTTTTTAATGCACTTCCACAAGAAATAAAAACCGATGCAATATTCGCATCCTTCAAAAAAAAAGTTCATAATCTGATTTGTAATTTAGAACCTTATTCGGTGAATGATTTTTTTAGTCACAAACTATAATAATTTAGTTTAGTTAATATTGTCTAGCTGGCACAGTATGCCTGTCTAGTTTTTTTACATTTAGTTTTGTTCTCTTTGACGTTTTATTATTATTATTATTATTATTATTATTATTATTATTATTATTATTAAGGAATAAAGGGTCCTTAATTTTAGAAGTTTTGATCTCATTAATTTACTTTGTTCTGTATGTGACGTTTGCAAATTTTCCTTTGCCAGTATACAATGTTTTTTCGGTAAATGCATCAAATCGACTTTTTATAACAGTGTTCGAGTGATATAGGAGAAGCGCCATCTTTAGAGCAATGACTGTATTACATATATCTATTGAACGTAGCTATATGGGTAAAAAACTTCGCCATAATAATAATAATGCAGAACCTGTTTACAAAAGTGTGGGCTAGGTTTGGGAAAAAAAAATAATTTGAATATAATAATTACGTTAAATTTACTACAATTGCAGTTAGCGTAATCCTTATTTCTTAATAATATTCACATTGTTAATTGAAGAGTACTTATTATTTAAGTGAAATTAATGGGTTTGTTAAATTAATAAAATAGAAGTAACAAAATAATATGATCGCTTTTTATACCAATTGTTTCCTTAATTTTCGCAATATCTCTAAAATAAACGAGATTTTATTCGTTTGAGGGTTTGTTTGTTGATTTCATTAACGACAATACGTAAATCTCGAGGGATGTTGGCAGTTGGTGGATATAATTATTTACTGCTATGTCGACAGGTTGATACCCGTCTTAACATTAGCTTTTTAACTTCAGAAACAGCAATTCGTAAATTTTGAGGTATGTCCAAGATCTTGGCAAATCGAGATCCTTCTTAAATAACGTCGATTTGTCGCTCGAAACTGCACACTCTTCTCTAGCTCAAACGGTAGAGCGTTCGTCCGGTAAACAAGAGTATGTAGGTTCGAATCCTGCGTGAGGAGAAAATTTTTCTTGGGAAATATTAATTAATTATTACAGTTAATAGCAGAAATACATTAATTTGTTAATTTCTTACTGTAAAAAGCTTACAATCTTTGCAAATTTGTTTGAGTTCACAAAGATGTTGTCTCAACAATATGAAAGTAATTGAACCAATCTAACATTTTTACAAAGTTGAACTACATTATTGTGTTAAAACCATACTGAACTAAATTATTTGTTTGAATATATTAAACTTTCTAACCAAATATTTTATTTCAGTCAATAGTGTACATTTTTTGCATACATTTGAAACAACAAAGGGCATGCTTGTTTCAAAGAAAATATGCTTAACAAAATATATTTAGTTGGTTTAAATATATCGGTTTTTCAGTCACTACAGAATAAGTTATAAATTTATATTGCTAACTTAAGTTTAGAGAAGAAAATTCCATGACTTACTAGAGCGTAGAAATATTTGATCATATGGTACTTAGAATATCAAAAATAAAATTCGTATAGACAATTCCTTTTTTTTATCTCAAGATTCCCAGCATTTAATAAAGAAATCATGTCAAAAATCATGACGATCTAGCTTTACTTGATCGTGTTAATAAGAAAATGTTTCCAATCAATTTTTTTTTTCTCAGCATCACCAATATCTTTATAATCTAATAATATTATTTCACCACACCCAATTTACTAACACAGGAAAGAAGAACGACTTATTCCTTCACTACTATAGAGAAAAATTTTTCAAACAAAGTAAAAAAACCTATTGATTTAGTTCAATGATTCTGTACATACGTTAAGAATCGATTGTCTTAGCGGTAAAATTCGATTTGGGAGCAAAAATACATAACGAGCTATTGTCAACCGTAGATTTGAGCGCGACAAAAAAAAAGGGTTAAACCAGAGTCGAGGAGTTGGAACGAAAGCTTTCGAAGCGGAACTGTACTTTTCGTCCAAAAAAACTGTTTAATTAGAATGTTTTTCGTGTAGCATTTCAAGTTAACGCTTTACTGAACGTCCGCCTATAACAATTTTTTTTTTAATGTCCTCTTATACAGAGATATTTGTTTAGTAATATGAATGGTGAACCTTCCTTGTTTAGGCATTTGAAGGAAGTATTTTTGGATATGCAGCCGATCAATGGTTTAAATGGAATTCCTTGTTTTCCGTCTAAGCTTTCTCAATTAATTTATTGCTTCCTCAGAGATAAAAAAGAAACTACAAATTGTAAGATGAAAATCACAAAATTAATAAAATTGTAAGCCAGATTATTTACAATGGAATAATTAAACAAGCCAAAATCCACCTAAATTGTGTAATTTATTAATGATTAAATAAAAATTCGAGTTATTACAGCTTTGATAAATTTTTCATTGTTACTATCATATTTTAATCATAGTATAGAGGAATCCCCTGCTGGTGAAACACCCGTGCAGATCAGCTGAGCGGCACATTGTGACCAGTGGCGAGGCTTGTAACAAATTGGTCCTAGAAAAGGGTAAAGCAAAGGAGGAAGCAGAGCGAGAGGAAGGTCTGGGAATGCGGAAATCTAAAGAGGAAAGAACAAAAGGGTTATCGATGACTCCATGAACCAACTTCCATATAAAACGTGCGTCGTGGCATTCACGACGATTAGGTTAAGGAAGTCATTTGAATGTCTCTCCAATAAAGACGTATAATCAATTCCACGCTGTGGATATGCTCCATCCTCCTTAAATGACAGGTACTTGAGAAAACGTCGTTGAACTTTTTCAAGTGATAGTTGCTGGTAGACATAGTGGGAAGACCACACTTGAGAGGCATACTCTAACTTGCTCACAACAAAACTAATATAATATTCTTAGTAATTGAGTATTCTGGAAAGATTTGCAGGAATGGATGAGAAATCCCAGTGTTTTAGATGCTGACAAGCAAAAGTTAGTGATGTGTGGGGCAAAACTCATTGAATGGTCAAACAGTACACCACACACATAAAAAGGATTTCTTCAGTTAAGTAAATATATTTCTTCAAAAAGTTTTACTTCTTTCAAATATATCTCTATCTGAAATAAGAAATTATTCTTGTATAGAAACAAATATTTTACTTGGTTGTAATCGATAATATTCTTGGTTATAAGGCTTATTTTAACAAAAATATATTTTCTCCAAGAAACAAATATTTCGATCTACGAAATAAAAGAGGCAACGAAAGAATGGATCAGATATTTGAATTAAGAAAATAAATTCTTTTATTAAGGGTTTTAATATTTGAGGTAAATCTTACAAATACTTACATTAAGGTGAAAATTCGTTTTAAAAAATATGATGTCATTTTTGCGGTGACACTCGAACGATTACCAATAATGCAGGAGTTGTGTGCATGCATCGAAGATAGAAATGTGAATTGCGGTGGTGCTAAATACGTTAAATTGTATATATAATAGTAGGAAGTCGGTAAGTAATTCAAGGTTTAACTGCTTCATTTTTAATCTGCAGAACCGTACTTGAGTTTTTTGATAATGGAAGTTTTTGAAAGGTAATTATCTTTTGCTAATTTATAGAATCACTTAACGTATATTTAAAATTTGCCTACCAATTCATAATTCCTCTTCATTTACTGCCTCCAACGGGGCTGCAAAATGTCGAAAAAAAGCATTGGAAACACCAGCTTTGGAAGCTATAAACAGCATTTTTATCCATGCGAAGGTGTATTTTGCTTTTGTAAATCAACATATCCTGTCTAATTTCCTAATTTCTTTGATTTAAGTAATCTTAAGCTTTCTTGGTCTGCAACAAACCTTTAAAAAGTAATAATTAGAAGAGTATGGAATATTTGCTAGCCGTAAGCTGTATAAATTAATAAATAAATAATTATAATTCTTTAATTGAATTGAAAAATAAAAACATTACAATTCGAATGCTTAGTTGCACTAACAAGTTGGTAAATATATACCAACTATTATACCACATCTTCTTATCTATTATTTATTGTGAAGTATATGTTTCATTGTAAACTAACGTATCTCTTCAGACACTCGAAGATTTTGAAATGTTAATAAAGAAGCAACAGTGACTGCCGATATTCGGAAGAACAGCTGAAGATTAAAGTGTAATTAAAGGATCCAGAAAATTTGATTGCACGTTGCGGAAAATTAGAAAATGTATAGTCTCTTTGTGAGGTTGCTACAGGTGAAATCTCAGGGCGTAATAAATAGTAGCAATTTTCCAGAGCATGAGACTAGGTTAAATAATAATGAAAAGTAAATATTGTTTATAAAAGATTATTGATATAAAATAAAATAAATGATCGCAAAGTACCAAAGGATGGGAAAGAAGGATAAATAACACAACGTTTATTATTTATTTATTTCCCACGCTGCGACTATCGGAGTCGGTTCGGCCAGGGAGGCGCCGGAGAGATGTCGGAGTGAGCGCCACTGGGTTATCAGCTGTTGCCTTCACTAGCCCGACGCTGTCGCCCGGTAAGTTAACCACAGCCCAGAATGGCTATTTACCAGTCGGGGAAACAAGGGATTGGTACTTGCGGAATTTTTTTAATATGTTGTTAAATAGTTAAATTTAAATGAAAATGTTATTTAAATGACAAGAAAAACAAACTAGTGCGCCAAGGTCGACTAAATCAAAGTAAATTAAATAAAACGCAAAGAGACTATATTAACTGTTATATTGACACTTAATTCGGTGAAGCCTTACAAAGTTACAATGTATAAATATATGACCTGAACTGGTGGGAGTGCCGGGTTATTATTCAAAAAATTGTAAAATTATAAAGAAACAATAACATCAAATCTACGTACTCGATCGAGCATGCAAATGACTACGACCTACCATTGGTTTTAAGGTGAAAAGATAAAGAAAGCAACAATTAAACAAAATGATTTCACAAGTTACATTAAATTTTGACAATGACCGCAAAGACTAGATTAAAAAAAAAGAATTAAGTTAAATTGAATTATGATATCAAAGACCGAAATATAAATAACAAAAAAAATTACGTTAAATTATTAATATATCAATGGTAGTTCGTTACTACAAATATACAAGCAAATAACTCTTAAAATTAACTTACATGTAACACAAACAATGCACGAGGGGTTGATAGTCACCACCAGGGGCGGGTAGAAATAGAAGAAATAGAAGCGTAGAAAGATGACGAAAGAAAGCCCCGGTCCAGGGACGACGTAGAGCGGCGTGGCTTGCAAAATCCGCGTCGGCGGGCTCCAAAAAAAAAGAAGGCTTCGTAGTCAAAACACAGGGACTCAAACGGCTTCCAAGGAGTAGATTCTTTACGACCAGAGATCCCCCCACAGGGGTTACCAAACGGGTAAATTAGGTCGAAAAGGATTGCAGCAGGGCGACGCCTATTAGACTTTTACGTCTGCACTCTTAGCGGGCTAGAGTGTAAGTCAGATCGGAAGGGTAGAGGAATCTAGTTCCCGCGCTATGCCATTAAGTGGCCAATAGGATTCGAGTATTAAAGATAAACAACATGCAGGTGTGCGAGATTATGCGAAATTCTAACGTTTCAAGTACAGCACGCACCAAAAAAAGGTGCAACAATTAACAAAAATGAATAAATTCGGAGCTAATTGTGAACGGAGTTTAATGAAATTTACGTTATCAAAGCATCTAAATATATGTTAAAATTTGACAATTTAAGAATTTTGAAAAAGGTCACAAATAAAGCGGTACATTACAAAAAAACAAATTCAAGGTCAAACGTGACGTTATACAAAATACGTAAATAGCGACGGTAACTAGAAAAGGTCAAGGAACTTGGATAAATTCAGAAAAGATAGGGTACAGTTGGAGAAATAAGAAAAGGTGTTTTTAACACGTAACAAGGTGTGTGATGTAGTGCTGTAATACGTTTTTTTTTCCTATATCGCCAAAATTATAAATAGAAAATAAATTTATGTTCAGAATAGCTTTTTTTTTTTTTTTGAAATGTAAATGAGTAGTAGTAGTACTACTATTATAACATCATTTAACACACTATAACAAATTGTTATTATGATAAGTAAAGAAATGTAAAAACAATCTGAAAATAAGACTTTCACTTGAACTAAATATATTTTGAAAGAAGATTGTGGTTTTATTTACAAGCTGCTATATTTTCTAAAATTGTTTTTTTTATATATAAAAACATACCACTAATACCCAAATAGAATACTAAATTATCTAGTACCATTTTGATGTTAGTGGCAGGTTTTATATACATATAAAAAAATACATTTTAGAAAACAGCAGTATTGTTGTAAATAAAACTACAATCTTCTTCCAAAATAATAAATATTTAGTTCAAGTAAAAGTCTTCTTTTCCCAACCAGAGGTACATGAAAGATAAATTAAAAAGTGTATTTCTTCTTTAGAGTAAAATTCAAATTTCTTTGCAAGAAAATAAAGCTTCATTCAAAAAAAAAAAAAAATTGTACTAAGATATCAACATACCTAGGCTGAGACTGTAATGTTTCAACTAATAGTAAGTTTTATTTAATTCAATGAACGATTTTCTTGGATTAAGATATTTTTTTCTTAAAAATTAAATAAACGTTATTTTTGTTCCAAGAATATATTTATTTGCGTATATATGAAACAATGATATTCTTAACTTAAGTAAAATGTCTTTAAATTGAACATTTTTTTTTATGTGTGCAAGATATTGCACGGATGTAACTCTTTGCAATACCACATTGCTCAACGAGTAGGCGGAAGGAATTGGATTAATCTTTCGAGTATAAGAGACAAAGCGGCATTATAAATTTTGAGGTCGTCAGCATAAGCAAGAACTGGACAAGAGAAACTCTGCAACAAATCGTTGATATACAAGATAAAAAGCAATGGTCCTAGATTAGATCCCTGCGTAACACCTGAAGATGGTAAAAATTCATAAGACTTGAAACCTACATAGTTAGATCTATTACTTAAATAGGATCCTATTAAATGCAGCAGAGAAGTAGTAAAGCCAAAGCAGCATTATTTCCCAAGCAAAATGCCATGGTTTATACTATAGTTTTAATAGCACATAAAAGAACACCAGCATATCGGTGCTGTGTCGACGGTCAGTCAAAGAAGGGATTACAAACGCAGAAAGTCGCGCTTATATGCCATAAAATGAAAGCAAAAAAAAACAGTATTAGCATTACAGCAGCCTGTAAAGTTCAGAAAGCAATGTACAATAAATACGTGCGGAAACTAGTGATAAAGAATGTGCCCTTAATGAAAATAATTTGATGAAAATTACATTTAAATTCCTGATTCTAATTCGAAATGTGATTGCTAAATTAAATAATTTACTTTATGTATATGTCAAACGTTACAACCCTTAATTTAATGTTCTCCAAAGCGGCTGTCAAAAACAAAATTTACGACATCAGAAACCTCAAGGTATTAGGTATATACATATATAATACATATACATCAGAGGACCTTTGACCGTATGGACCTAAAGGCGCACACAAATGCTCGCGGCAGAAAGGAAGAAGAAAAGATTTGAAGACTTGGTAATTAATCGTGTTCCTCTCGTCCTGTCGGCGAGTTCTACATTTAATTGGGCCCTCAATTACTGAATTATAAAGCTGTCAATTGAGAATAATGGATATCCGCTGATGCGCTCTCTCATATATAGGCGGATATACCCTCGCGAAGAGTCGCATAAATCCAGCGTCGTTAAGCCAAGCCCGAAATATCATCCCGTTAGCGGGACGGTGCTCAAAGATGGCGCTTTGGGTAGGCTATTCTTTTGTGTCTGCGACGTTGCCGCGTCTACACGGGTATATTTACGCATCGTTTCTATACGTGTGTATCCGTGAATGTAAACACACGTATGTATCTCGTATTTACCCCACCAAATCGGGTACTAATTGGCGTCTGGCCTTCGGCGTTATGGGTTTTGTATGCGCGTGTAGTTGAATGCGTATATGTGCATGTTGTAAATACATATATTCTCCTCTTGATTAGAATTTATAGCGGGCGTTTTGCGTTTTAATGCCTCGTCTAGCCCGCCATCTTATAACAACGCTCCCTTACGCTTCGGTCCGAACAATTAACTCTAATATTAACAATACGATCTCCAAGAGGGAATTGTACAGCTACGACCGATTGAAAGTTACCGATTCGACGATGTGTCATATAGAAAGAAAAATAGAGAAAAGAACAGAAAAATTTCACTGAATCAAATAAAATTAACTTGGATATCCATGGTTTCCGGGATGAAATGTAAAATTACATGAGGAGACACCGTATTTAAACAAGAGTATCTAAGAAGTTATGTACAGACTGCCCCATCGAAGACTGAATCTTTAATTACAATTATAACAATATGAACAAATACAATTATTTCTGATTTTAGCAAAAAGGCTTTTGTACAAAAATTTTACAGAATTGAATGCTGCATAGCTTAAAAATATTTTTGACTACACTGTAAAAAATTACAGTAATTTTGCCATGGTAAATCAGGAATATTACATGTAATAACGTTGTGAATTTACCACAATATAAATCATGTAAATTTTGTTTTACATGTTTTTTCTAGGATATTTAACATGGGAAAAGAGATTTCGGTAAAATTTATAGCTTTTTCATGTAAGTTTAAGATGTAACAAAAATTCTAAAGGAAAATACAGGAAAAACATGTACAATTTTGTATTTACTCTTAAAATTTACTTAAAAGTGTAAAATTACATATTTTTTTGGGGTATTTAGTGCACTTTAAAAGTAATTTTACTAGTGAAACTATTAATTTTGCTGTAAAAATATGAGGATCTTTTATATTTATTTGCTTTTACTTGAATTTTCGGGTAAAACTATAGATATCATGGAAAATACGAAATTCATACGCCGCAATGTGATTGGTTATTGGATTATTTATCTGTACGCGTAGGTAATTCTATTCGTTTCTCGAACTTATTATTGGCTCAATGATATCATGTACGTCATAAACAATCGTAGGTTTCGCGTAAGCGTGTTCATTCTTGATCCCTGCTTGAGCGATTCAGTATGACCTATTAGGTGCTATAAAAGAATTAGGTAAGTTGCTTGCTCACTTTATAAAAATACATATGAAAATTACTTCAGTGTTCGGTAAATATAGAGTTCATATAAATATTACAGTGCAATCTTTGAAAAACACATCAGCATGTGAAATTTACTAGATGGTAGAAATTTTACCTTATGAAGCAAATTTACCCTGTAAAATTGTAGGCAACTTTGTTACCAACGATTTTACATGTAATTTTACTGCAACTTTTTTTACAGTGTATACAGAGTGTTCCAGAAGTACACAAATGGAATACATTATATATTATTACTTATCTTTTACATAAAGTAATGTACCTACATCTTAAATATCGTTTTTAACTTCATAAATAAAGGTAGAACAAATGGCTTATCGAAAACAATGTTTCATAATGATAACTCTTTTGAGGATTTAAATGTTATATGTAATATGTTTGCAAATTATTTTCAATCTGTATACTCTGTTCATTCTAAATTTGTCACAAATAATTTGAATCCTGTGCACTGATATCCCCTGCACATAATTCAAACTTATATGGTGGGATTCTATGCATATCTGTAGCGCCAGTAAGATTATCTGTAAATCTCTAAGCATGTATTACATATGCCTGCAGACTTATAGATAACCTTACAGGTGCTACGGATTTGCATAGAATCCCATCATCAATTTGTAATGTTGATCTAAATACTATCGCCTGATTAGTGGACTACCAGCCTTAGACAAACTATTGAATTCCATCGTGACTGATAGAATAATGTGTACACTCTCAAAACATACATTACCACAGATTCCACAGTTGATTGGGACGAGTCAATTGCGATCCCACATATAGGTCCTTTCTCTTTTTTTTTTTTAAATCGCTAAATCTGTTCGAAAATTGCTCCGACAGTAACTTGGGTTCTTCAGCATATTGAGCATAAGCAGTATTTTCATACGCAGACAGCGTGGTGAAATGGTAACTATTACCAGACAGCAACTGTGCCTCCCACAAGCTGATTTTGTTTTGAAACACTTTCAAACGGCTGTACAAATCATTTACTGACTGTCCTTGTTTTTGAAGTTTCAAATTTAAATCATTCAGATGGCCTATAAAGTCGACCAGAAATGCTAAGTCAGATATCCATTTTGAGTCACTCAATTCAGATAGTGGTTTATCTTTTATTTGCATAAAATCTGCTATCTTATTTCTAAGCTCGTAAAACCGTTTCAGCATTTTTCCTTTGCTTAACCGTCTGACTTCACAATAATATGTTACGTCGTCATATTCGGCTGATATTTCATCCAAAAACGCCTTGAACTGACGATGGTTAAGCTCTCGGGATCGAATAAAATTGATGGTTTTTACTACCACATTCATAACATTCTGGAGTCGAATGGACTTAGAACACAAGTTCTGTTGGTGGATAATGCAATGAAGGACTATCAAATCATCTTTTTGCACATTTAAATCAGTTGCTTTTTCATACAAAATTCCGATGAAACTTTTAGGTAAGCCGACCATAGAAGGTGCACCATCTGTGCATACACCAACTAATTTTGACTATGGCAAACCAAAATTTGCGAATACCTTTTCAACTTCATTAAAAATGTCCTCTCCTATAGTGGTTCCTTTTAGCGGCTGTAAAGTAAGCAATTCCTCAGTAACAGTGAACTCTTTATCAACACCTCGAATAAATATAGCCAGTTGAGCTGTGTCAGACAAATCGGTGCTCTCGTCTAATGCTATGGAAAATGATTCAAAACCAGCCATACGATCAGTCAAAGTTGTTTTTATATCATTAGCCATCAGTTTCTATACGTCGGGCAACAGTTCGTCTTGACAAACTAATTTTTTCAAATTCATTTTTCTTTTGAGGACACAAAACACTGCAAACTTCTAACATACACTCCTTGATAAATTCTCCTTCGGCAAATGGTTTTAATGACTTTGCCAATTTTGAACTAGCTATAAAACTAGCTTTCACAACATTATGAAGTTGTGTTCTTTGTTTATGAAACATTTGCTGCTATTTTTCCAAATTTGCGGTAAGCTTCTGGATTTTGTCTTTTCTTATTTGTCCTGTCAGTGAGTACAGCATATGATGCTTAGTTGAGTAATGCCTCTTGATATAGAATTCTTTCATCACTGAAATGGATTCATTACACAGCAAACAAATTGGGTTACCATTGTGTAAGATAAAAAAGAATTTTTCAGTCCATTTTTCTTGAAACTGTGGCGACCCTCTGCATCTACTTTTCGTTTCTTTTCACCAGACATGATTTTCGTTTACTTTTCGCTCGATAAACTTAATAACAAAATATAATTATTAGTAAGCACTCAAGATGCACACAAAGCCACAAAGCAAACTGACGGCAATAGTAGTTCGCTAGGATATCGCTTGTCGAAGTTATCACCTCGGTAGCTCAAATAGAACTGAACTAATAAAGTTCGGGCCATCCGCTTATATAGGCAAAATTAAGGATGAAAGATCTAGAATCGTCTAGTGTAGAACATTTGAGAAGCTATAATCTTTTGTTGCGCCACCAGTGAGGCGACAAACATCAAAGCCTTTGATGTTTGCCGCCTCACTCTTTGATGATCGCCGCCACTCGGCTTGCTCGCTCACTTGATTCCGCAGGAGCAAGCGACAAACCCCATATCACTCGATCTTCCTCATTTGGAGTGAGTATGAATAAGTAGTGTAATACTTTTTTTTTTAGTTGGGTTTTTCAAAATGTCTCGCGGGTCGGATCTAATCTTACAGCGGGCCGGTTGTTGCCCACATACGATAAAGAGTCACTAAAATTTTAATTTTTTAAATTAATTTGAATTGTCCTAAACTAAAATTACTTTTTTCATGTGTGTTATTCGACTTTTTTCATTGTATTTTAATACTCAACGTAAATCATTACCTGATGATGGCGTTTCGTCGAAACATGTAGTGCAATAGATTTTTAAATAAAACTTTGAATGGGAAGGACCATTATTATTATTATTATTATTATTATTATTATTTCTATATTTTTTAAATTATTAATATTATTACTATTATTATTATTGTGAGGTACACATTCATGACGACTTTTTACAGTGTAGATACTATTCTCCCCTTTTAACGAACGTATTACACAGAATATTTGCCAATATACATATTCCATTCGACAGATTCGGATTCGTAATGGCTCCATGTCCGAAAGCTAATTTCGAGGATTCAATTTAATGTAATTCGATAAGTGAGGGCGATAAGGAATTGGCCGCAAACGACTTAACGAGGGACGCGTCCGCGTCACGAGTCAATTTCTGACGAATCTTTGCGGTCCGACACCGTAGGAAATTAGCGTGGATTTGTTTTAACCCGCGCGTATCCATACAATGCGGTCTGAGACCGATGGCCAATCTATATTATTACCGGCTGGGACTGTAGCGGATCGATCTGTAAATACGCACGTAGGTATTCTACATAATATGGACTGATATTAGTTCTCATTATCGTAATTTTTCTCCGACTATCGGGTAATTTGTATTTATGTAGTACATATACAGGCTGCCCAAAATTATCGGCGCACTGTTACTAACTTTGTTAATATTACAGCTACACACATAAAAAGGATTTCTTCAGTTAAGTACACATAGATTCAAAATGATTGTCATTCCGCTCCTATAGATAGTAACAGGGTGTAGGTATATGCCGCGTGTTTGTAATGAAGGTTCGAACTAAGTCAGTGTTGGAACATAACAAAGTAAACGGATCTGTCATAAATAAGGAAAACGTTACCTATATTTGAACTCGCATTATATAAACGACTATGGATTGGTGTTTCTGCTTGTAAAAATGAAATGTAATTAATTTAACTTTACTAAATTATAATTTTACAATTCAGTACTAACTGGCGTTTAACTAAATTTATTTATTACTTTAAATTATAACATACAATTAGTATAATTATTAAGTGCCAAAACTGCATCTCTCAGTTCTTCTATGGTATGCATGCGGTTTCTATAGATCCTATTTTTTAGATAGCCGAACATGAAGTAATCTAATGGGGTTAGATCAGGCAATCTTGGTGGCCATCTTTGCGCTCTAACGAACCTGTCAGCAAAAAAACTGTTGAAGATATTGGCAGGTTTGTCGAGCAGTATGTGCTGGAGCATTATCGTACTGAAAATAACCGGCTTCAAGCTCATTTTCTTGAAACTCTGCAATAAACAATTCCAACATCTGTTGGTAACGTTGGGCTGTTACAGTTTACTCGAAGAAAATTCGCCCTATTATTCGTTGCCTGGACATAGCTAACCAAACTCCAACTTTTACGGGATGCAATTGCGTTTCTCGAAATTCGTGTGGATTTTCTGCAGAGCAGATACGATAGTTTTGTGAATTGATATAGCCTGTTAGATAAAACCAAGCTTCATCCGAGAAAAATGATTTGTTTAGCAAGTCATCGTCCCTTAAATTGTTATTAAACCAATGACAATATTCCAATCGCCTATCGTGATCTAATGGTAATAATTCCTGTACCGTAGAAACTTTATAGGGATGAAAATGTAACTTTCTTTTGACAGCTCATTGCACTGAAGTGTATGATAAGCCTATAATAAAATTATAAAATGTAAAAACTATTTCACTTAATGTTAACATTGATTTTTTTACCTGTTTGTTGAGCTAATTACCACAGATAAATTCCCTTATTTTCTTACAGTATTCAGAAATAATATTGTTGATGATATTAGATGTAAATATAAACGGTTTGAAAAAAATTATAAGATAAATAATCGAAAGATACTACAACACGAACGCCAATGTCGCTAAATGTCAAGAAAATTCATTTAATGTATGAAATTTGTATGCAGCTAACTTCGCTCATTAAATTGGTAATAAATATAGATAAATTTTTCCGGAAAACAGTTTTTTTCTTACGACAATCATTTCGAATCTCATAGTAAATACATTTCTTTAAAAAGTTTTACTTCTTTCAAATATATCTGGATTTTGAAATAAGAAATTATTCTTGTATAGAAACAAATATTTTACTTGGTTGTAATCGATAATATTCTTGGTTATAAGGCTTACTTTAAGAAAAATATATTTTCTCCAAGAAACAAATTTTTCGATCTAAGAAATAAAAGAGGCAACGAAAGATTGGATCAGATATTTAGATTAAGAAAATAAATTCTTTTATTAAGGATTTTTAAGATAAAGTAACTCTCATTTTCCAAAAATAGATATCCAAGATTAGTCCACCTTCCATTTAAAGTAGTTAGAAAGTGTGATTTAGCAAATATATTATTTAATTTTACGTGTGGAGAAGTATGTACGAATCAACCGTTTAATTTGCTCTCGACTATACTTGAGGCAACTTTGTATACTTATCTGAAGTATTCATACATATATGGGAATGTCATATTTATTGCCTTCAAATAGCTCTGATGTAACTAATATGTTTACATTCATATTACAGTTATCTATACAAGTGCATTCCACCCCGCATAACTTGTTAATACCAATAATAAATTCTGACATTGAGCAGTCTTTGTGGTTGATGAAGATGTTATTAGGAATTCCGTGTTGCACATTTCTTTTCTGATGTGTAGGTACTTACAATGTGTTTTGGGATTGATTTCGTTATGTAGATATAATCGACGGAAAAAAATAGAATTTAACAACTTTTTTGATTGAATTGGTGAAGTTTACATGAGTTTCATAATTTGGGTTTATGTTTTTTGTTACAGATTTAAATGATAAAATGACATTCAAAGAAACTGTCAAATGGTTTTTGATTATTAAAACTGAATTTTGATACTTTTAGTATTATTTCGTTTATAAATAAATGTTTATTAGGAGATTACATAAGTAATATTATATACCGGGTGAGTAACACTGAGAAAAATGGGCTAAGTAAAGTGTTTACTTGATAAAAGATTATTTACAATAAATAAAGTTTTACTTGGAACTATTCTCGTTAATTAATATCTGCAACTAAACCCAGTTTCCTGAATGCAACCTGTTACTGTAAATAGTGCTTTTATTAACGGCTATTACACAGCGTACTTGACAAATTTGTGGTAAGTAACGTATTACTTATGACTACTGGTACTGTATCTAACTATACAGCACATGGTTAGTAGAAGTAACAACAATGCTGATCGCTATTAAACTCATGTATTTTCTTAAATAGGTAACAACTTGCCACAACTATGATTATTTGAGTTTTGCTGCCACCCCGTGATTGTTTTACTATTCCTGATTGGCTAATGCGGCGGAGTAATAAAATAGTCCCCGAGACGGGTACGCGCGCAAGCGCGGCCTAGCGTCAAGTAAGAGTTACCTGCGTGGGAAAAGGTCGTCGAAAAAGAGTGGCCAAGGAGTACGGCCATTATAGGCCAGTTGGAACGCAAATATATTATTAATACCGGGTGGGTTAACTCAAGGCCCCATCGGTATAAAGAATCCCAGCGAAAGAAGAAGTACCGAGCCTATAAGCAATCGGATGTTTCAAGATTGTAGTTTTAAACCACGTGGTGGGATATTTGAATTCCTATCATTGTGATGATATCTGCGCCCGCTGGTGAAGTTAAAGTGTGGATGCCGTCGCTAGCTGAGTGATATCACAGTTCAAGTGCCACCTGCAGTTAGGGATACCCCGACGAAGTAGCCATTTTCGAGGCGATTACCGGACATAGCCGCCACGTACGCCGACAGAGGATCAACTCGCCGAGACAACGCCCAGTGCAAAGAACCAACAGAAACCGCAAGTTTACCGCCTAGGTATATTATTTATTTGTTTGTTATTAGTTGTAACTTCAAAGCCATATTTCTCTTTGTCCTTTGTTTAGATTTCAATAATTTCAATAACTAAATAACGTTTCAAGGGGACCCCATTTACCTTATCTTTTATTATTGCTTTGTTCATTTTTTTTCATTATTAAGGAATATAGGTGTATCGGTTGCTGCTCAGAGGGCAATGGGATTGATGACCTGGCAATATGTCTGAGGGGTGTGATAGTCATTTTTTATATGTTCGCGGGCACTTATTATTGTTATTACTATTATTATTATTATTATTATTATTATTATATTTTATGAGTCATTACGTTGTAAATTGTTTAAAAAAATTAAAGTGAAACCAATATATTTCATTCATATCAGGTAGTCACTGTGTTTGTCCTATACAAAATAAAATTATTACTAATAATACTGCTTTTTTTTCTTAAGTAATAAGTATTATGTACCATCTTTAGCAAAATAAATGCGAATTTAATCTTCAATTATTAATGCAATCGAAGCTACAGCACAGTGAATAGTAATTAAAAATTATTTGCAAACAATTTTGAATTACGCATTGCTCGGTACGCAGTACTTTTTAGTTGCGATTGCATAAATAATCGAAGATTTGTGGAACTTTTTTTTTGTACATTATCAGTTATTCACACAGAGTACACAGTAAGCTACTTAATAAACATTCACTAAACTTCCTCGTTTCCTACACTACCTATAGTTGAACAACAAATTTAAGGTAAGTATATTGTATATTTATAGCAAACCATTACCTTATATATATCAGGTACCTATTTAGTGAACGTGCATTAATGATACTCTTTCCTTATCACAAGTAATCTAAATAGCTTGTATTAATTATGAAGGTGTGATAGCTGTTGTAGAATAGAGTACTCACAGCAATACACCTACTACTTGACAAGGGCAAATCTTTGCTTACTGCAACTACATATATTCTTTGGCTTAACTACTTCAGTTTAATTATCATAAGTAACTTCGTAAATTACCGGTATGAAGCAGATCGTAAGTAACTTAGATTGCTTGTTGTTAGTATCAGTGTTTAGGATCTCTTTTTTATTAGTGCTTTTGTCCCCTATCCAGCAACTTTTTACTTACGATAATTGTATTTTTATTTATGATTATTAATTTTTTTTTCTCAGTGTATCAAATAAAATTTACAATAAAATCATAGATGTGATGAGTCACAGTGACTGCATCTGTGACTGTCAAACAATCCTGTGACATCATAGTTGAATTCAATAATTTAAATGACTAAAGTATTAATATGACTGCAGTATATTAACATTTATGATATTCCATTGCTGAGCGCATCAATTCGATCAGCCTGCATATCCATACGAGAAACGTGTTATTAACCTTAATTAATATGACAACCGTTTTACGGCGAAAAATTAAATTATTTCCATCGAGGGTAAACAGGATTAAATTTACATTTAGATACGCATTCGCCCACGAGCACCCCTGCCGGTTCTTCTCTCGGCCTGGATATGTATGCGACCATAATCGTGCGCATACATTTAGTGGACGTAGTGGACGTTTATTTAAGGAGAAAAGAGCGGAATTTAAATATGCCTACAATAAGCACTCGGGAATTAAGAATGCTAATGCGGCCCAGATTGACACAAAGAGGGGGCATCCTATCTATGCTGCCCGTAGAATAGGAGGATGCCGCCAGAGAGCCAGAGAGCCAGACCGGGGCAGTTTCCATAAAAACCGGCCACTAAAATTATAGCGTAACCTTAAACATAAGATGAGTGAAATAATGTCGATAAAACAGCTTGCCGCCGAACACGAATTGAAATTGAAACGTCAAGCCGTTTTTAATGCGGACCAAGTTATATGTTTTCGTTATTAAATCTACATCTTTACGATCTCTACTCGTCCATACGTTTATTTATATGCGTATATTGTAGACAAAAAAAAAACCTCTCTCTATATTGTATGTATGTATGTATGAAGTGAAGGTATAGCATATGTAATTAACTACAAGTATAGCAGCTGTGTGTAATATGAAAAACTATATACCTAACTAGCACAACTTCAATTAAATGTAAATATTATTATTAATATTACCATCGATTTTATATAAAAGTATCGAAATTAAAATACCAACAGTATTAAGCAATTCTGTGCAACAATTAGTGAACTTTAAAGTCAACATTTTTTGAAGTAATAAAATGAAAAAAAATTAATAATCATAAATAAAAATACAATTATCGTAAGTAAAAAGTTCAGCTGAATAGGGGACAAAAGCACAGATTACTTAGCACTAGTAAAAAAGAGATCTTAAACACTGATACTAACAAGAAGCAATCTAAGTTACTTACGGTCCGCTTCATACCGGTAACTTATGAAGTTACTTATGATAATTAAACTGAAGTAGTTAAGCCAAAGAATATATGTAGTTGGAGTAAGCAAAGATTTGCCCTTGTCAAGTAGTAGGTGTATTGCTGTGAGTGAACTATTCTATAACAGCTATCACACCTTCATAATTAATACAAGCTATTTAGATTACTTGTGATAAAGAAAGAGTATCATTAATGCACGTTCACTAAATACCTGATATATAGAAGGTAATGGTTTGCTATAAATATACAATATACTTACCTTAAATTTGTTGTTCAACTATAGGTAGTGTAGGAAACGAGGAAGTTTAGTGAATATTTATTAAGTAGCTTATTGTGTACTCTGTGTGAATAACTGATAAAGTACAAAAAAAAAAAGTTCCGCAAATCTTCAATTATTTATGCAACCGCAACTATAAGTACTGCGTACCGAGCAATGCCTAATTCAAAATTGTTTACAAATAATTTTTAATTACTATTCAGTGTGCTATAGCTCGATTGCATTAATAATTGAAGATTAAATTCGCATTTATTTTGCTAAAGATGGTACATAATACTTATTACTTAAGAAAAAAATAAGCGGTATTATTAGTAATAGTTTTATTTTGTATAGGACAAACACAGTGACTACCTGATGTGAATGAAAGATATTGGTTTCACTGCGTAGGCTTTCACGGCCGGTGTAACTATAACTAACAGCTTCTTGCGGGTTTCGCCGTGTGTCAAAACTTTCGCTCGACGTTTCGCTGTTCATACTGACAGCTTCTTCAGGATAACTGAACTGTTATCCTGAAGAAGCTGTCAGTATGAACAGTATATTCAAGTAATACGTTACTTACCACAAATTAGTCAGGTACGCTGTGTAATAGCCATTAATAAAAGCACTATTTACAGTAACAACTTGCATTCAGGAAACTGGGTTTAGTTTTAGGTATTAATTAACGAGAATAGTTGCAAGTAAAACTTTATCTATTGTAAATAATTTTTTATCAAGTAAACACCTTACTTAGCCCATTTTTCTCAGTGTATTATGTTGTATCGCACTTTTTTTGTGTCCACGGCCGGATATAGAATCATAGAAGGCAGCTCGGCCAGAAAGACTTATTGTGCCCCCATGTCCATTTCAGCCCTCTCTCGCAGGTTGCACCCTATCATAAAAGTTCGCAATCTGGCTGAGAGTTAACTTACTGACTTTTGGTTCGTCCAACCGATGGAAGTGCGGCTGCCTCTTCCCTTCCACTGCTGGGCAGTTGACAAGAAGGTGAGCAGGAGTTTCCTTAACACTCCCACAGTTCCTGCACAGGAGAGAGTTCACTGGCCCCATGTGTTTTATTTAGTGCTCAATATTCAATTGAAGATTCCTGTAAGTAATCTCCAACTGTCTCTGTTCATAAAGATCGCTTTACGAAGTCTTTCCTCATTCGCTTGAAGCCCTAGGGATTTACAGTGTCTAGCGCAAGCAAGTCCATTCCAAAAGGAGCAGTGCCTAGTAACAAGCTGGGACCTGACAAATGTTTTGATGCTACCATATGAGCTACCACACGTCGATTCTGAACCTACAAACGGCAGCTAGCTGGCGTCCCTTACTAACGTGTCAGCTATTTCATTGCCTCTGATCCCACAGTGTCCTGGCATCCATCTGAATGTAACATTTAGATGTTCTGCCAGCTGTTAAGAAGTGGCAAATGATGACACCACCATCGGCCGATCATTTGCCACTTCCTAAAGCTAATACAATGTTGTCTGTTTAACCACCGTTGCCGCTATAACAATCTACCTCCGTCACAACCAGCCCTAGTCTGCCCTATTAATTTTCCAAAAGTTGTTTTGTTTTATTATTTTTATAAATCAAGATGTTAAAATGTGCAACCAAATGAAACCTTCATAATTTTGAAGTTTCGATGTTTTTTTTTTTGCCTGAGGATGCTCTCAGGGTAGAGCGAAACATGTCGCAAAAAAATAAATAAATTTAAATAAGCACATAGATTGAATTAAACAATATTTTATTATCACCTTTATAGTAATTCACCCAATCCACTGGAATTCATCATATTATACTAGAAAATGTTAAACACAATGATGTATTAAACAATAATGATCTTGCATTGAGAGCACTTTTTATTATCTGTTACGATTTTCTTTTTTCAAGCACAATATTGCCTTAGTAATAATTCCATGTATAATTCTGAATGCAAGTTTCGTCAAAATCACTTCGTTTCTGGGCTATTAGCGCAAAAACGCTAACACAATATTTTATATTGAATTAAACCAACCACTTTTCTCAGCGTGAATGCATACCTAAATGTTCCTTTTTTTTGTGGATCTATAATTAGATTCATTTATTTATAGACAAGTCGTAAAATTCACCACCAATTTAGCTCATTGTTTTCACGCAGTCAGATCGACTATAATCTCTATAAATTATACATAATAAAACTCACTTCTTCCATCCGTATAGAGGACCATTAAAATTTGATTTTTTTTCCGCTCTGGCACAGACAGTAAAAGCGTTGGATGTGGCGGAGTTTCTTAAATAAACTTACACAGTGAAGTTTTTACAATATACAGGTACAGCGAAAAAAATAGAAATACTTTTTTTTTGTGCAGGATAAACTTTGAGAATAAGGAGACACACTTTTGCGTCACGCTCTAAAATCCCATTGAGATTGAGAAACAATTTACACTATCAAAGTTGGTTTAGCCTTGATTCTAGACACAGCGTATTACAGATACCCTATCCTGTGTATGCATAAGTACATATGTATTTCGAATAGCCGTGTATAAATTTGTATCATCGTTCAGGAGGCTCAACCCTCCCCATTATCGAAATCGTAAACTTCGAGCCCTAACGAGGGGTCGTTAGGTCCAATCACACGCCATTAATACGAGGTAATTTCCTCATTTAGGTGTACGTGTAACCGTTCGTTAGTTGTGTATGTATTTATAGCGCGTATACATAGATATATACCAGTATATTATAGGTACTGATGTGAGCCGGTACGAACCGCGGCCTAAATAGCCCCAAATCGAATTAAATCGTGTCCGTGTTAGCGATAAGCGGAACATGTGTTTTTTATCGATAGAACCTCTGTTCTTTTCCACCGATTCTTGTATGTTACAGTCAACATATTAGGTACAATATAGTTTGAGCAATATATGGTTTTTATCATCACATACTGAGCCATAATTTATTACAAGAGAACCGTTCATACAAAGTGTTGCATAAAGAATTTGCCAAGTGATTAATAGCATTTTGAGTTGAATTCAGTGTAGCAAGTATTGAAATATCGTCTGCGTATAGATGCTTACATAAAAGTCTGATAAGAATAAAACAATATCGTTAATGTATATGCTAAATAAGGCTGGACCCAACACAGAGCCTTGCACCACACCGCACTGTACTAAACTACCGACTCACAGCTCGGAGTTTTAAAATTTGACTTGAAAAAATTTAGTTCTGTCATCGAAATATGACGTAAATCAGTCGGTGGCATTGCCACGTATACCATACAACATTAATTTATATTACAAAAGTTTATAATATTGCACGCAATCAAACGCCTTTTGCAATTCCCAGAAAAAACCCATAGTGACCCTGTGCTTTTCTACTATATCCAAAATATGGCAATAGAACTCGATAAGGGCTGAAGAAGTAGACCTATTTTTTCTAAAACCATGTTGGCTGTTACTAATTTTGATAATTTGATATTTATCTGTGTAAGAATTTAGTCTGTTCAGAATGCAATATTTAAGGATTTTAGATACAACTGAAGTTAAAGCTATTGGTCTATAGTAAAATAGTCAAATATAATAAAAAATTTAATAATCATAAATAAAAATACGATTATCGCAAGTAAAAAGTTCAACAGGATAGGGGGACAAAAGCACAGATTACTTAGCACTAGTAAAAAAGAGATCCTAAACACTGATACTAACAAGAAACAATCTAAGTTACTTACGGTCTGTTTCATACCGGTAACTTATGAAGTTACTTATGATAATTAAACTGAAGTAGTTAAGCCAAAGAATATATGTAGTTGCAGTAAGCAAAGATTTGCCCTTGTCAAGTAGTAGGTGTATTGCTGTGAGTGAACTATTCTATAACAGCTATCACACCTTCATAATTAATACAAGCTATTTAGATTACTTGTGATAAGGAAAGAGTATCATTAATACACGTTCACTAAATACCTGATATATAGAAGGTAATGGTTTGCTATAAATATACAATATACTTACCTTAAATTTGTTGTTCAACTATAGGTAGTGTACGAAACGAGGAAGTTTAGTGAATATTTATTAAGTAGCTTACTGTGTACTCTGTGTGAATAACTGATAAAGTATAAAAAAAAAGTTTCGCAAATCTTCGATTATTTATGCAACCCGCAACTATAAGTACTGCGTACCGAGCAATGTGTAATTCAAAATTGTTTGCAAATAATTTTTAATTACTATTCAGTGTGCTGTAGCTTCAATTGCATTAATAATTGAAGAATAAATTCGCATTTATTTTGCTAAAGATGGTACATAATACTTATTACTTAAGAAAAAAAGCAGTATTATTAGTAATAGTTTTATTTTGTATAGGATAAACACAGTGACTACCTAATATGAATGAAAGATATAGGTTTCACTTTAACAACAGTTAATTATACGTTTTTGAAGTATAAAAATCCTGTTTATGTCTTTCGCCTGACCCCAGACTTGTATGCCATACGAAAGCATTGAATATACATACGCATAATACACATTTAGAAGAGCGTCAATAGTAAAAATATTTTTCAAGTTAAAAATCATATAGCATGCCTTTTGAAGCCTGACGCACGTTCACTAAATACCTGATATATAAGGTAATGGTTTGCTGTAAAGATACAATATACTTACTATAAATTTGTTGTTCAACTATAGGTAGTGCAGGAAACGAGGAAGTTTAGTGAATATTTAATATAAATTAAATAAAAAGCAGTATTATAGTAATAGTTTATTTTGTTATAGGAAAAACACAGTGACTACCTGATATGAATGAAAGATATAGGTTTCACTTTAACAACCGTTTTTTTTTTAAACAATTTACAACGTAATGACTCATAAAATATATTCCTTAATAATGAAAAAATGAACAAAGCAATAATAAAAAATAAGATAAATGGGGCTCCCCATGAAACGTTATTTAGTTATAGAAATTATTGAAATCTAAACAAAGGACAAAGAGAAATATGGCTTTGAAGTTACAAAACTAATAACAAACAAAGAAATAATATACCTAGGCGGTAAACTTGCGGTTTCAATTGGTTCTTTGCACTAGACGTTGTCTCGGCGAGTTGATCCTCTGTCGGCGTACGTGACGGTTATGTCCGGTGATCGCCTCGAAAACGGCTACTTCGTCGGGGTATCCCTAACTGCAGGTGGCACTTAGACTGTCACTCATTTAGCGACGGCATCCACACTTTAACTTCACCAGCGGGCGCAGATATCATCACATTGATGGGGAATTCAAATATCCCACCACGTGGTTTAAAACTGCAATCTTGAAACATCCAATTGCTTATAGACTCGGTACTTCTTCTTTCGTTCGGATTCTTTATACGCATGGGGCCTTGAGTTAACCCACCCGGTATTTTTAAAATATTTGCGTTCCAACTGGCCTACAATGGCCAGTACTCCTCGGCCACCCTTTTTCGACGACCTTTTCCCACGTCCGTAACGCTTACTTGACGCTAGCCCGCGCCTGCGCGCGTAGCAATCTCGGGGACTATTTCATTACTCCGCCGCATTAGCCAATCAGGAATAGTAAAATAATCACGGGATAGCAGCGAAACTCAAATAATCGTAGTTGTGGCAAGTTGTTACCTATTTAAGAAAATACATGAGTTTAATAGCGATCAGCATTGTTGTTACTTCTACTAACCATGTGCTGTATAGCTAGATATAGTACCAGTTAGTCATAAGTAATACGTTACTTACCACAAATTTGTGAGGTACGCTGTGTAATAGCCGTTAATAAAAGCACTATTTACAGTAACAACTTGCATTCAGGAAACTGGGTTTAGTTGCAGGTATTAATTAAGGAGAATAGTTCCAAGTAAAACTTTATCTGTTGTAAATAATTTTTTATCAAGTAAACACTTTACTTAGCCATTTTTTCTCATGTATACATAAAACACTGTGTAGATTTGACAACAATGATTTCTCACTAACAAGAGAGGTAGTTGTTAGCTGTTAGGAGCAGCTCAGATTAAAGAATAAACAAAAAAAAAAACAGATCAATCTCGAGACGATCAATTCAATCTCAACGTAGTTTTGCGGTCGTAATACATCCTTTGCGTCAAAAAAACACTGCCGGCCGATCTGATTTACCTCCAAGACCATATAACTATCATCGACCAGGATAATACCATCGTATCGCCGCCTTCTCAGTTCTCGATCGAAATAACATCAGAATAGAAATAGGCACGGAACAGTATCATGCCTAATCGACCTGCCTGCCTGTACATAAAAGTAGATGCCAGGTAATCCAAAAGGAACGCGTGCGCTTTGCGGTCTCAGCGTCGAACGCTATTAAGCGGAACCTCGTCTTGTCATTCGCCTTCTGCAATCGCCCTAATCGAATACAGCGCCTCCTATAGCCGCGAAACGGGACCAGCATTCGAATTGATCGTATATACGCGATATCCGTCGTTTAACAAAGTGTATGTACATAACCTGTTAGCGTCGATTTTCTCCGTTTAGATTTCGTGTAGGTATACATAGTTATAGTTATATAAAAGGTATGCATGTCTGTACGTGCAGGCAATTTGCGATCGGGCGATTGTTTTCGGTCAATTATATATAATAAACTGCATCAAGCATGCCACCACGCCAGGTGGGGACTGGCAGGATATTGTTTTATTTATCGCGTTCAAATTCTCGTTGTTTTTTTTTCGTGTTTTTCGCTAATACACCACTGGCAGAACGATTGGTTTGTTTCAAACAAGAAATTTTTTTCGACGAGCGAAGATTAAACCTCAAACTTTAACGTCATCTGGTGGAGAGTAAAGTGGTACTTTCATTGTCTATTAGGCACTGAAAAATTGCGAGAAAATTACTAAGATATTACAAAAATAATTGTAAAATTATAACCTGTGAAAATAATATCAAATGTAAGACAACGAAATGAATTATGTATCATAAATATTAGTTCCAAATTGTGTTAAAGTGTAAAGGATAATTAAGGAGTAGTATATTATTGAATTAAATTTATTAAAAATATATTGGCTTACTAGTTTCGGTTAAACAGGCATCTTCAGAGGTATGTTAAATGCATAAAACAATACAAGTGAAAAGATAGAAAAGGTTAAACATGTTAAAATTAATTGAAATTTAAAAACGGCACAAAAATGGATAACGGAGCCAAGTTCAAAGCATTGCAAAGAGAAGATTAAAAAAAGATTAAAACTCTCTCATCTTTCTCGTAATATTCAGCGTAAGAATAGTTTACGGGGAACTGGTTTGTATATGCATAAACACCCCCAGTCTCAATAGCTCAGCTGTTTCCGATTAGCACTTTGGTCCTCTTCGCCGGGTCAGAAACCGTTTCTCTCATCCTTCTGGGCCAACAATTTCTCACCACCGTGGCATAGGGAGTTCAAAAGCCTCCATTTGATATCTAACCAGTTAGTATACCAAAAAACAAGTTACTACGGAAATTAATGCTATTTTTATTAATGTTGATACATCTCCATAAAAAGTCTCTTATAATAAGAGTGTTCGGTAGTCAACACCGACGGCCCATCAAAGTTAGAAAGATGTCCTGTGTCACAATAATGATCCACAAGGGCTAAGTTACTGCCATTATTAGAAAAAATCTTACAATCGTTCATATGTTGTCTAACTCTATTTTTTACTCACAATATCTCAAAAATTGAAAGAAAATTACATAGTAAATGATATTAATATAATAAATATCAACCTATATCCTAACTTCCGATCATCCTGTACATGGTGTACACCCTGTATTTCACTGACGTTCCGTACTTAGTAACTTGCCAACCGCACCTAATTTTGAAATCTGCAATCTGAAATATGAAATAATTTTAAATTTTGACTTTTAACATGTTGTATTGTTCATAATATTTATGCTATTTATCTCCGACGTCACTCTCAACTGTAAGTTCTCTTTTTTACTTACCTTAGAATATGTACACATTAATTGGTTATAATCTCTTTATAGTTGATTCTCTGAGGAAGCAATAAACTAATTGCGAAAGTTTAGAATTGAAAAATTGAGTGTTGAATCAAACTTCAGCTGCCATACCCAATAATCAACCCGTTGAACCTAACGTTGTACAGCCAGTACTTCTTTTCACATTTGTATCAATGTTTCTTATTCCTAAAGCTAATCGTTTTTGAGATATTTGCAATTTTGACAAGATTTTGACGGTTGCACTCTTTCCAATAAAATTAAATATCTCATAGGCTATTAAGATATTCTACTGATGTGGATACAAGTGCACGGTCATAGATATTGACTACCACATCGGTAACTGCAATATCCTATACAGGCTGTTCAGAAACTCATGTCCAATATCTTGAAAGTAAAAAAACTTTTTTTTTCCAAATAGAACGTGGTATTTCTCAGTGCAGCATTGAATGCAGCGCAAGATTCTACATCGATTAGTATAAGAGATTTAGTATACCTATTTTCGAATAGTTTTTGAAATATTCACACTTATTTCATAAAACCGGCAGAAATATGTATTACGTATTCCGTTAAGGAAGTTATTCGGAAGACTCTGTATAATATGTTTCAAAATGATGCGTTATCTGTTCTTGCATTCATTTATAATAATAATTGGGGTATTTATTGTGACTAATAGTTGCCTTATTATTAGTAAAATTCATTTAATTGTGCGCAATATGCACCTTAATTAGCTATGTTTATTACATACTAACAAACGAACACATTGTTTACGTTATATGCATGTGCTTTCAAAATCTTTTTAAATTCTATGCAATTACAGTTATTATTTGTTTTCAAAACAGCGTTTAATCTTTCCTATACATTCACAAACAATTAGATGTTCAACAAATTGATGTATTTCTTACTGTAAAAAGCAGTGGCGGCTCGTGAGTTATGAAAGAGGGTGCGCACAACATAACTTGCCTATTTTTTGTACATAAAATCCATTCTCCTATTTTTCATGCTGGAAAAGACGTCTATGACTTTGTTGTAAAAATGCGTTCAGTCGATCTTCTGACATTGTGCTTCTCCGAAAAGTTTTAATGCGTTTGAGGGTGGAAAAACATCGTTCACATTCTGTTGTCAACATGGGGGTTGTAGAAATAATATCCAACAGTTTATATGTTTCCGTCAAAACTTTATTTTAAGTTGTTGTGTGTTATGAACACTAAAAGCGGCAAAACACCACCTACATCTACGTCACACATGTCCTAGCGCTCATAAATTACTGAAAGTTCACTTTTCAATTTTACGCTGTCCAATATAAGATAAGATTTTACGTTTTTTTATACACATAATTAACCGACGCAAAATATGACGATTTTTTTCCACATCTTCGTTGTACTTAATTTTATGTCGCAAATAAGCACTGTCTAACTATTCACGTATGTCCACTTTGCCTAAAAACATTAAAATCCACGCATGCATTCATGTGAGAAACGGAATTTTCGTGTTTCTTTGCCCTCTGTGCGATATGCTTTAAATCATTTAATCCTTGCTTATTCCACGCACTGAGTTCTTTCCTAAAAATTAAGCAGATAAAACAAAATAGTTTCTTTGTTAGTGAACATCCGCACACCCACTCATATTTCTATTGAATACTCTATTGTAAGTTCGAGTTTTACTTGTGGAAGTGTAGTTTATTTGAAGATCAGGAGTAGGCCTTCCTTTCTCTTTAATTAAAAGTTTTTCCTCAAATGAGGGTTTTTTTCTTAAGGTTTTACACTCAATTAACTTCCATCATGAATAATAAACGTCACTTCAAGCCTTTGAAATCACACATGCGCGATACGCGTTGAAAACGATGCAGTCGCAACGAATGCAAGACGTTAACTGGGAACACGGCATTGCGTGCCCCGAAGCGACCGTATAAGCGCATATAGCGAAGATAAACGGAGCCGTCCGATTCATAGTCGAAATAGGTACATCGGAAAGAGTGCCCCGGAACATAATTCGCTTCACATAGCGTTCGCATATACGGTGCGGAAAGAAACTTTGATACCATCGTTATACAAATACGTAAAAATAATAAAATAAAATGCACTGAATCACATGCGAATTTCTTTCTGTGTTTCTCTTGGTGGTTGGGTGGGCACGTGCCCTTGTGCCCTTTAGTACCAGCTGCCACTGGTAAAAAGCTTGCAATCTTTGAATTAGATGTTCAATTATTTTTATTATCTTTTCATTTGGATTAAATGACTCGACAACCTTCCAAACTAATCGTGGAGTACATTAAACCCTTACTTACAGCAGGAATTATAGAATTAAAACTCCAACTATAAACCCGCGATAAGAGAATATGCATTGCACAACTCGGCGACGACTGGAAAAGTTTAAATTTATTATTACATATTAAAATAAGAGCCACCAATGTACGCCTCCCCCAATCTAGCTATATATACCTATATTTCCAAACGTTTCCCCGCGTCGAAAACGACTGCACATCATGCGAAATATAAATTTTATTAAGTTTAAATGGGGCGGGGCGCAATCGCGTGACTTCCCCCATTATTATTATATTATGATCGCAGATATAAAATACTAATACTGGCAATTTAACTTGGTCTCTCCCTTGTGTAACCTCTATTTTCCGATGTTTCAAACCTTTCTTCCCTTCTCTTTTTCGCGAATCGGATATACGCTAGTGAAATCCTTAAATTCCGTGTCGAGAAGAAAATCTTCCTTTTTGTATACTTTAGCTACATACAGGGTGATTCTCAATATATGCGACAAACTTTAAGCGCTGATTCCTGGGGTTATTTTGATCATAAAAGTTCATAAGAACATATGTCCAAAATCGCTTAGTTCTAAAGTTGTATAATGTTTAATAGTAAGTTAACATAATTAATGTTTTTATTATAAATTAACAAAATAATTAGTAAAACAAAATTAACTTATACTAACTGTTGAAAATGACCGCCCCCAACTGCAATACAAGCTTCTATCCTCCGTCGTATTGACTGGCGACTCCGTTCTAAAATACCAGGAGTATTTCGAATTGTTTGAAAAGCTGCGATAATACGATTTCTCAGTTCATCGACATTTTCAATGGGAGTCGTATAAACTAATGATTTAAGGTGACCCCAGAGAAAAAGTCCAAAGAATTTAAGTCTGGAGACCGAGGAGTCCATGGTTGTGGACCTCCCGTCCTATCCACCGATCTGAAACGTATTGTCCAAAACTCGCAGACAACTAACTAAATGCGCTGTGAGCAGCCGTCAGCATAAAATACATTTGTAATCTTAATTGCAACGGAACTTCTTCCAGCAGTACACTGTTGAAAATTTTAACACTTTTTTGACTAATTTAATAGTCAGGAGAGGTTCACACTCTTTTCGTGTTATTTTGTCGAGAACTATAGAAGTTTAAATTTGACGAGCAAAGATAGTCAAGTATGTCCATTGCTAAGGGTTATTTGTCCAACTGACACGTGGAATTATAAAATACTTCTAGTCACATTTATTTGATCTAGACTAGACAAATTTACTAGCTGTTTAACTAAATGAATGCGATCTATTGGGTGTTTTAACACCATTTTCAAACACAGCGTCTTTTAATATGCAACTCCTATTTTTTATGCTATATATTCTCTCTTTAAGACGTTTCTCAATTATAAATATGCAAAACACTCATTCACAAAGTTTTGGTTTCAACTAAACGTGCCAATTTTCAAATGATTTTTTGAGAACCATTATAAAATAAGTAAATGTTTATGCTATTTGATTCAAGTCTAAACTAATTGCGTAAATAGATGTTCCCAATACATCTTTAAGATGTTGAAATTTTTTATGCCCACTGGAATTAACGTTTAATAACATGAGGTTACACTTTGCAAGTCAGTCACATTTGGTGGTTTGTTTGGATATGTTAATACGGAGAATCAAACACGAAAACAGATACACGTGCAATGCAGGTGGTGCGTATAATGCATTACTGTATTAGAATAGGTGGGGTTTCTATATTTCTATCCGAGGGAAAAATTCTGATTGGTTGACGCTTTTGAATGTCTAGAAAAATAGTAAATCCTCATATCTGAACAAAGAATTCACACGAAATTCTAGTAATTTCTGTTCTATTAAATACGCGTAGTCAACTCGTCTGGCAAAGTTTGGAAAAATCAACACTAAAATATTTGACTAGCGCAAAATTAACGCCAACACCGTAATATTTTCAACAGTGTAGGGGTAGCTCCTCTTCAAGAAAATTGCGGTATACCTCGCCATTTAACCGCATCGGTAAAAAATGTGGACCTATCAAGTGATCTCTAACAATTCCGGCCCACACATTGACAGAGAATTGATCTTGATGACGGGCATTCACTAGTTCGTACGGATTTTCTTCGGCCCATATGTGATTATTATGAAAATTAATAATCGCGTTTCTAGAGAAAGTAGCCTCGTCGGTGAAGAATATTTGAGCCAAATAGTCAGGATTTTGTGCGATTTTGTGTTGCATCCATTGATAAAAAGCCACTCTTTGCGGAAAATCTGCCGGCAAAAGTGCCTGCACCCGTTGAATGTAATATGGATACAACAGGTGATCTTTCAATATTCTCCAAACTTGGCCTGATTAATGTTTAAAGCAAACGCAATTTTTCTGGTGCTTGTAGTAGGATGTTCCTCAATTTCATTTAGTACGTTTTCTTCAACTTGCGGAGTTCTCACTGTATAGATGGGTGCCCGTTATCAGTCGTCCTTTTTTTTTTAAATTTTCCCGTTTCACTAAGACGTTGGTGAAGAAGGGCAAATATTGAATGATGCGGGATGATACGGTTCGGGTAGTGTCTTCATAAAACGTCTAGCAGCACGCGAATTTCCATTGGCAAGACCGTAAACGAATGCATATCACACATCTCAGCATTCGTTAATTCATTTTAGAAAACAGAAACTGGCAATAAACTGAATGAATACCCTGACAACTATTGCCCAAATATGAAATGACAAATAAACAATTCCCTCTCAACACAATAGTTTTTGAAGAACCAACTGTGATATTTATATCGTGTTAGGTCATAGTTCATAATTTATTATTAAACATTCATAACTTTAAAACCAAACCGTTTTGGACATATACTCATATGAACTTTTATGATCAAAATAACCTCAGGAATCAGCTCTTAAAGTTTGTCGCATATATTGAGAATCATCCTGTATATAGAAAGATGACAAATTGAAACGCTTGTGATAAAAGTAATTATTACGCTAGATTTTATTATAATGGGTCCGGTGTACAATCGTGGGCAATTAGACGATTTCAACAACAACAAGCGACCGTCACGTCTTAATTTGAACGGACAATTTAACGTGGAGATTTGTTTATCGTCGACGAGTCGATTAAAATCGAATTACGATCGGAAACGTAGACAAGGGAAACAATGGACGTCGACGCTGTGGCGTAATTTGAATGAATTAAGCTCTCCGTGTGCGCGGCGTGCATTTAGTTACTCGGAAAACCAGTTGGCTGTGGCATTCGCGTTGTTTCCTTCTACGAAACAAAATGACAATTAAATCAATTAAGTTCGCTGTGTATATACAAAACGACTGGAAATTCATTTGCGACGGTGAATGAAGTATTTTAATGACTCGTACCAATTAAAAACGTGTACTTCTTAGTTTCTAGTTATGTACAGAGTATTTCAGCTGCACACAAAAAATCTATTATCAATCTGAATATTTTTATTTATTCAGAAATCCAAACTTAATATATATTGAAATGAACTAAATCTTGTTGGATAAGAAACATAAGAGTAAATTCCTATGAAAACACAATATACTCTTAGAACAAATAGTATAAAATATTTGCATGAAGTATACTTCCTCCAAATGAACATTGTTATTGTTGTAAGGAATAAATCTATGCATCATAGTGAGAAAGTCTGTAGATTCCAAAATAAAATTCCTTATACGTTTGGTAATATGAATACTATATAAAAATTATTAAATGTTTTGTACTGAAAACATGAAATATCAAATTGAAATTACCATAAATTGAACAATTGGAAACGAATTTTAACCCCACCATTTATTGCACTAAAACTTATCTTTTTTTTTGTTCCCTCTTTCTTAGGGGGGTTTAGGGGGTTTTGCATATACATACGCTTTATTTGGCGTCACTTTTTGATTGACCAGCGAACAGTGTTGTTGGTTGTGAGTGTAAGTAAATCTAAATGAATACCCAAGCCGTTTCACAGATACTTAGAGGATGGGGTGGAATGGGGCTGATGCACAGATGCTACCATTAAAATATTCGAAGGTAAGTACACTTTGCACAGGAAAAATCGGGACACCAACAATTGTGAATTTTAAATTAAAATGCAGCTTTCAGAGGATATATGCACTCATCAAAGCCATAAATCACTTTTTTGTGTGTATTATTGCGATCAAAGGTAAAGACTGAAAATTTAAACAGAAATATAAATATATAGAGAAACAGGTTTATACATTAAATAAACACATTGGAATTTCGGTGGCAATGTTTCCTTAGAAATACCGAATACGGCAATATTAATGCAAAAAAAATACATAACAACTAAAAGGCCTCTTGAGTAGACGGCACCATTTACAAATACACATACATGTATTTAACTTGTTTGATGTTATGTAGAGATAATTCTTTTTTTTTAAGAAAACATATGGGGGTGGGATTTTAAAATTATATTACCTATTACTATGATATTAGTTACTTAATTTGATTTATGCCCGCAAGTAATATTTTAGCAATAGACAATATGTCAATCAACCTCCTGAGTTTTTGAACTCAATTAAACAATGTGATTTTCACATTGATTAATTACATTATTATTGATGTATTCATTATTGTTGTTGTTTAGTATTCTTAAATATTGTATTACTACAAAATATTTTTCTATGTATTAAAAAACTACCAAAATTATTTACAAAATTTTTAAAGCAATTAATTTCGCAAAGAAATTATTATTAAATATCGTATTTTCAAGAAATATATCTTAACTATCGCCTGTGTAATCCAATGTCGTTCTACTTATTAATATGCTAAACTTTTGGTCTGTAACACAGCTTCGGGCAGTAGCAACAAAAAAGTATTAAATGTATCAAATTCAACAATAAATATTTTAACACTAACTGAGATTGACGAACAATATGCTTTCTTACAATGTTTGTTATGTATTATAAATCCAATAATATTTAAATAATTGTTAATAAACCTGTGCTACATAAAGACAGTTTGTAAAGAGACCCAGTGTTGGCCATATTTCAAGAAAATAGATCAACGTCAGATTGCACAGGCGATAGCTAAGATATACATATTTCCTGAAAATACAATAAACGGAGGGTTCATAAAATAAATAATTTCTTTGCGAACTTAATTGCTTTATTTAAGAATTTTATAAATAATCTTAAACCTGGTTTTGGTATTTTTTATAGATAGAAGAAAACTTTATAGTAATACAATATTTAAGACTATTAAACAACAATAGTAATTAATACATCAATAATAGTGTACTCAATAAATATGTAAAATTCACATTATCCCAAAATTGAGAAGGCTGACTGACATATTATCTATTGCTAAACTAATACTCGCGAGCATAAATCCAAGTATCATAAGTAACTAATATCAAAGCAGCACTAACAAGTAACATAATTTTAAATAATAAAATCCCATCACCACATGTTTTCTTAAAAAAGAATTATCTCTACATAACATCAAATAAGTTAAAACATATATATTTCTAAATAAAGCCGTCTATTCAAGAGTTCTTTTTATTATGTATTTTTTTTCATTTCTACAGGAAACGCCGCCACCGAAACTCCGATTTGTTTATCCTATACATAAACCTTTTTCTCTCTATATATTTATTTTCTGTTTAAATTTCTAGTCGTTACCTTTGATCGCAGTAATATACATAATTAAGTGATTTATTGCTGTGATAAGTGAATACGTCCTCCGAAAGTTGCATTTACAATCAAGAAATTTTAAAATTCTGAATTGCTGGTGTCCCGATTTTTCCTGTGAGAAGTGTACATGTTATCTAATATTAAAGGATTACTGGTTTAAAAAACTTCGAAATATTACTTAGAGGCAGCGCCATTGTGTCAATAATATATGAACATGGTTAGTGTGTACATTAACAAACATATGTTGGTATTTACTAGTTATTAGTTTTCAGTAGGTAATACCAGCAAATTATTATACTGATTAAAATTATATTAGTAACCAACGTCGACTAGATACCAGGCCCAGGCATTGAGTGGGAAGTATCCCGAGAACACCGGTCGCAACGACGGATACGCATAATATTTATACCTTTACGCATCAATATCCCGTGCGCACTCCTGGAGTACCCCGATACGCTACCTTCCCCCAAACATTGTAAAACAATAAAGTATGACAGTAAATTTATTTAATTACATAATATTTCTTTATTTATAATTTTCTTCTACCGAGATTTTTTAGTGTTACAGACACAAAATTATATTATTACATATATAAATAAATGCACAATGAATCTTTTGGAACCGTTTATAAGCGCTCCACGTAACGATGAATTGCAAGTTGGATATTCTCAACAAGACTCGAGATTTCTCGGGGAAGAACATTTAGATATAACCGCTTAACATTACTTCAGCCAATTCCTCCAGCGAGCGTCTCAGTGATTAATGCATCGACATGTAATCGATGTCGTTCAGAGTCGAACATCCGAACTAAGCCGTTCCACAGTGATTAACAGAGAAAGCACGTGCCTGCTTATCACACGCGAAGAGTAGGTATGTACCTGTGTGTCCCGATATGTGTCGCCTTCGCTTTAGCGTTGACGGATTCCACCTATAATATAATATAATGTGTTTGTGTGTGTGTGTATATGGAGACTTGGTGAAAAACCGGTTGCTGGTAATAGATAAAATCGGACGCACAAACTGCTACCTTAGGCGTCTCCATGTCCATTAAGAGAGTGCACGCGTCCAGCACTACAATACCCTGTATATATATATGTATAGTGAAAGATATGACAAGCCAAAATTATACTCCCGTCATCTCGTAACATAAACAAAAGGGATAAACAGCCTGATTTATGCCGTACATTAACATAAACCCGAAACGATTGCCTCTTCGCGTTTTGTTTCCCTTTGTCTCTTTCTGTATATGTGTTATCTTTGCGCTGATGACGGTCAATAATGGTTATAAAACAGGTATGCATGTATATATTACATATATACTTCATAAATACATTATGTATCAAAGCGTGCGATATTCTCTGTATGTATAGAAGATGCATAAATGTTTTTCGCTTGTCTCTCTCTCTCTTTTGGTTTTCTTTTTAATGATACGTTGTACCAAGACATGACAGAGTAGGTAAGTTTATTGCACGCGGGTCACCTTTTATGACACTAATTCGATAATATATATGGTGGTTATCCTGATAATTTTTAAGTGCCAATATTTGCTTTCAGCTAATTTTTTAATGTACCAGACAGGCATCCATTATAATAAAATTTCCAGCGACTATGAAAAACAACCCGTTATCGCTTAATAGGAATCATCGTATAACGTCAGATGCTGTTAGAGATGGCGCTGTGAGCGAATACATGGATGTCTGTTACCAAAAACGGATGAGCGAGTTAGATATTGAAAAAGGTGACGTTGTTTACACACAAAAAAATAATTACTCAATTTGAATATAAATGCATCGCATTGAACATAACATAACTTCCTATATATAAGCAAGAAGATGATGTATTTGTATTGAGAATAAAATTTGTTCAGTTTTCCAAACCCGTGAATTTGTTAGACAAAACAATTTTTTAGTTCAAATGTAATCAATATACTACAATCAGTTTGAACATATAATATTTTCACCACAAATATATTATTTTAGATTTGAGTAAATAGATTTTCTACTGGAAACTATCATTATTTTACGCCCTTAATAATTGATGGTACATTGAATGGAAGTATATAAAAGTATTTTTGAAATTTTCCATTATTTGCTTCCAAAATATAAGTATATGAACTGATAATACTTACCTGCTTAATCTAGCATTTCTACTATTCAAGGGTAATCAATGCCAACTAATTTGTGTCTGTAACACAAAAAACCTCGGTAGGGAGAAATTAATTAAGTACAGAAATATTATGTATTAAATATTTATGTTAAACAGTTTTAAAATGTTGGAGAGGTAGTGTATCGTGGGTACTAACCAGGAGTGCGCACCGGTATATGATGCGTAGAGGTATAGATGTTATGCCGTATCGTCGTCTGCGGCCTGTGGTTCTCGGATACTTCCTTACTCAATAGCCTAGGCCTCGGTTATCTAGTCGGTGTTGGTTGACTAATAATAATTTTTAATCAGATATTAATAATTTGCTGGTATTACCTACTGAAAAACTAATAACTATAAATACCTACATATGTTGTTAATGGTACACACCAACTTGTTTCATATATTATTTGACAAATGGCGCTGCCTCTAAGTAATATTTCGTTTTTTTAAACCAGTAATCCTTTTAATATTAGAAACAAACATGTACGTCTTAACATCATAGGACCTCTACGCATCCATTCCTGTGCACCACCCATGGGTATCCGATCGCTACCTTCTCCCAAACATTGTAATATAAGTATTACAATAAATTTAATTTAATTACATAATATTTCGTTTATTTATTAACTTTTCTTCTACGATGTTTGTTTGGTGTTACAGTACACAAAATTGTAGGTAAATTATTTACCCTGAATAGTAGAAAATGCTTAGATTAAGCAGTACAATATTATCAGTTCAATATATATTATATTTTGTGAAGCAAATAATGCAATACATCAAATGTACTTTTATATACTTCTATCAAATGTACATAAATTATTACGGCATATGATTGTTTCCAATTGAGAAAATCTATTTACTCAAATCTAAAATAATTATTTTTGTGATGAAAATATTATAAATTCATAGCGTCCGATCACAAATATCAATGCTTATACATAAGGATGTCAGCAAGCAATGTACCTCGATTCTTTACAGACGTGTTTTCACAAAGCGAAAAATTATAAACTTCAGCGCGCTGTTGACTCCCGAGGATTGGTCAAATATTTACTGCTATGATGATATTGACACACAGTTTCACACCTTTTATCGTACTTTCCTCTTTCATTTTAATAATTGCTTTCCTCCTGTAAAACATTTAATACGAGAAAATAAATCATCACCTTGGTACAATGATACCCTAAGATGGACGGCTGCAGAGCTGCGAGATTTGTCGAATATCTCTAAGAATACGGAGGATAGCAATATCCTTGAACTATATAAGCTAAAACGAGAGCGGTATAAGACCATGTTAGTAACAGCTAAAAGAGATTTTTATAATAACCTGATCATGAATTCCAAAAATAAGTCAAAAACGTCGTGGAATATGATCAAAAGTAACACCCAGGGATCAAATGAGAAATATAAAAAAATTGAGTTATATGCATAATGACGGTAACTTGACTGCTGAACCTGAAAGTATTAGTTAACTTATTTAAAGAACAATTTACTATTTACACCACAAATGCAAAATTGACAGGAACTAAAACTCTGCAATATGACCAGTAGTATGTACTTATTTCCAACAGATGAACAAGAAATAATAAATGTTATTAAAGAATCTCAGTAAAGAGTTCAGCGGGCATTGATGAGATTCCTTGTTTTATTTTAAAATATGCACTGGCCGAGCATATCTCGGCATTTGGTTTTACCTTATAAATCAGTGTATGCGGCCGACGTATTTTTCCTGATGATTTGAAAATATCTAAAATCATTCCGGTACTCAAAAAGGGTAGCTAACTAACATCAAAAACTATCGCCCAATAAGCCTGCCTCATGTGCATTTACTAAAATTTTTGAGAAAATAATAAATAATCGATTGTCCTCTTATTTGACACAAACAAAAATTAAGTTGTTACGCCATTTGGGTTTGTTAATGGCAGCTCCACTTGTGACGCCAGTTCTTCATGTGCTGAATACGGTGTACAGTGGGCTTTGATCGGAGGGAGTGTGGTGTGTGGCGTTGTTTTTTGACCTTGAGCAAGGCTTTTTGATACTGCTGGACCACCCATTTTGCTGGAAAAGCTTGCTTGGAATTGTTACGTGGCGTTGCTTACAACTTGTTTAAATCATATTTTAACAAATCGCAAATCCTTGGTTAGCATAACGGAGGTGAACGGGACAATATATCACGGCCTTTTGTTCCAATGTTGGAATGTATCATGTAGAGTACTCAAGGGTCGAGTCTTGGGTCCCTACTTTTTAATATTTATGTTAATGACTTGGCTCGATTTCTCGATAAGTGTTTATTTGTCGCAATATGCTGACGACACGAGTTGCGTTGTGGCTGGGTCTACATTGATGTGTTAACTCAGCGAATCATGCAATCAACAGTATGGTAGCGTGGTGTGATGACATGACTTACCGTACAAGAAAAACGAATTGATTCACTTTACAATGGGCCAGTCCTGGCGCTACCGTTTATACTTAAATGTATGGCAATCTATACCGAACGTCTACTGTAAATTTCTTGGTATCCTCGTAGAAATGAATTAAAGTGGGAATCCCATTGTGTGCCCTAATGCTCGTTGCCTGCTGGCTATTCGCGGTCTGCAATCTTCACGCTACTGTATATTATGTTCTTAAGTCATTCTATTATGCCTACGTCGAGTCCCGTGCGTTACTGCATCGTCTTTTGGGGTGCCTCTGGGCCTTGCGAACAATATTTGTATCGCAGAACGGATTGCGTTATATGTAGGAGCTGGATTGCGGAGTCTTGTCGTGATATTTTAAGAATTTGCGAATATTCACTCTTCCATCTTTGTATATATCGAGTTGTTAACGTTTACAAAAAATGAAAAACTTTAGGAAAAAATAAGACACCTACTGCACTATGAGTACAAGGTCACCAGCAGGACCCGGCGTGCCTATGCCCCATAACACAAAATTGTGTTGACAAGGATGG
>RXPK01003607.1:0-50892 GCA_004143645.1 Protaetia brevitarsis | reverse complement strand
GTCGTGTTTGTCATTTCAAAAAAAAATATAAAAAAAAACAAAAAAAAGAACCATATGTATAGATCAAGTATTACGAAAATAGATTATTTTCTAGACACAAAAATATTTATAATAACTATCAACAATAATATTACAATATACAGTTGCTTTTGTAGTTAGAGAAGTGTGTTTTTTGTTACGTAATTATTATTTATTCGTGTATAAAATAAATGGATTAAAACCGATAAAATAATGATCGAGTTTTTAAATATTTTTTTGGCTAGGGACTTTTTTTAAGTAGTTTTTTTTGTACTTCTTATTTTATTGCTAGGAATCAATCGTTATTTAAATCGACATAAATATTTAATTGTAATAATTAATATAAATAAAATAATATAAATAATAATACCTAATCTGTATCAAATTATGTACTAACTAGTCTACTTCAATAGCATTGCGCCAGTAATCAATTAGACACTAAGAATAAGATCAATCCGTTTGCATGAAATCCGTATTGAAACAGACTCAATATCCACCGAGATGGCGCAAAGATCGAAACTTTTCTGTTTAACTTGGGACAAACTCTGTATCCTTTAGAAAAGAAATAAATCCTTCTGATTTGTTTCAATTTAACTTCTTTTCTTCTTTCTTTTAACTTTTTTTCAGTGAGGACAAGATTTTTTTTTAAATCTAGATTAAATGTTAAAAAAGTTCTTCGTAGTAAAAATTATACAGGGTATTCGGTAAATTTTTAGGTAACTGATAGAAAATGTCATTATGATTAAAAAGTCTACCTACAAAAGTCACTTTTAACTTTTTCTTGGTAGGAATATTCCATTATAGAGCTGGTTTCTGAACGCGTTCGCACTATTTTGGATTACGGACTTGCGAAAAATGGTAACTGTCAAAAATGACAGTTCGTGACATTAGATCAAATCGATTGCTTGATTAATTTTTGTTTGCCAATTCAAAAAATAAAACAGCTGTAACTTTTAAAGAAAACGTCAAAAGTGCAAGTGTCAATATATAGACGTTTTCAATCATAATGACATGCTTTATCAACTCCCTGAAATCAGAACACCTTTCCTGACACCCTGTACAGTGTTGTTGTATTATTATAACATGTAATTTGTGCAACCACGTAATAATTGGATGATTAACATCAAATTTCAGAATTACGATTAAAGCAGTTTAAGAAAACTGTTTATAACAAAAATTCGATAATTTTTGTTATTTTCTTTAAAACGTCAAATTAATATAATTTAAAATATATTTATTTATACATAGTATCTACACTTATATAATAAAATAATTGATAATTTTGAATCCCTAATTTAAGTACGTAAATGTTTAAAATTTTCACAAGTTATAACAGACTAAAATCTAATTTTCCGCAATTATTTATAAACATAGACATTAAAAGTGTTAACATTGACTGTTCACGTACGAATAGTGTTTACCATAGAATGTGTCAAATTATTAAGTACAAGTATCGTATCGTTTGTATGAAATTTGGGTTTTGCATGAGTTTTATTTGTGAGGCAAACTTTGTAATGAAAAACAAAAAAAAATGACTCTTGTTCTGTGCATTACTTTTCACCACTGGTTCTTAATTAGTTTTTTCATAGATTCGAATAATTTTTATGCGAAAGAAAAGTTTCAACCTCATTTACCATCTCATATAAAGTTTTTTTTTTTGTTAAAATACATTCTTAGTTTAGAGTAGATCACGTAATACTAATTGATATTGAATTGAATTATCAAATAAGAAACATCATTCATTCTCTTCAATAGTCAGAAGTAGTCACAAGCAGGTTCCGATAAAAAAGAATCCTGATTAGAAACAATGAGGAACACATGATTCAAAATATTTAGAAAGTGCAACGGTGGATGGTCGCCATATTATTCACCGCTTCTATAGAGAATGAGATACTTCGCAAATTCACAAAATTGAACGGAAATAAAAGGCACTGTACTTTCTTTATTCTTTTTGGCGTGTAGTTATTTAACTTTAAAACTAAAATATCTTTTTCCTTTGTCGTAGTATTAGATATACTTTATCTTTTTTTTTTTCTTTTGGATGGTAGGAGATGTAATGTTTTCCCTATGCTTATAACACTGTTCATAAAATTCTTTATCATTTAATTTGAGTGATGATTTATGCAATTACTTCTAATGAGATTATATATTAACGAAGTGTTGTTTTTGAAGGATTTGCTTAATGAACTTTATAAGCAATATATACAATGTGCCCCAGCATGGACCTAATTATATTAACCATAAACTATTTAGCTTTCATTTTTATGAGCAAAAAAAAAAACATTTTATGGACAAACTTTTGCTTATTTTGAAGTCTTTTGTGACAATTAAATTGTTGATTGAACCTACAAGACGAATTAAGAATACTTATACAGCGCAAGAAGAAGCATTTATGCATGATCATCTAGTTTCGTCGTCCTCATTTTTATCAATAGAAAAGAATTACTGAATGAAATACCTAGTGACCAAATTTTTAAAGGAAATGGAATCGACGTCCTTGCAAAAATGAGGGAGAGACGAATTTTAAATCTCAAAAGTATTGTTGTATCCCCAATTTGACCAATCGCGCAACGCCACTGACTTAAGGTAGTGAAAAAAATCCGTGACGTAAAAACGTACTTACAGTGATCTATACTATTAACATAATACTATAACAGATGTTTTTCGGTTTTTATTGCAGAAAATGATGTCAATTAAACTTTATTTGCATCGAATAAATAAGAGTTTATTCAAGTTGCAAACCCTTAGTAATGTATCCAGTCACAAGTAGTGTTGTAATCGAGGAATTAACATTTACATTTTTTTAAATTTTTGTAGGGCAACAGCTGTGCTTCATTCATATCTATTATGGCCGTACAACTATGTGCCAAATCGTTTGCACCGCATTTAATTCCATGGAATTTGCAGAAATAAGTCGGCAATCTTAAAAAAAACTTTGATTTTTACTGCAATAGAATATGATACTACTGTAATTAGATTTACATCGACGAATTAACGTGAACATTTGGTTAAAAGTGGGTGATTTATTGCCAAACATAAAGCATATTTTTTAATTCATAGATGGGTATTTTGATTATAGTGAATATAAATACATTAATTAGATATTGATAGGTAAACAAAAAATGCTTTATACCACGTTTTTCTCTGGCATTAAATAATTACAAAACTAGTAATTACATTTAAAATTGCGGTGTTAAAATCACGCCGCCAGTGACTGGATACAAAACTTTTTTTCTAGTTTAAAACTGTGTTTAAATTTTGCAAAACATTATTTTCTCTTTCAATAAAATATTACTTTGCTTAACATCACTTTTACCGAATAAACTATCGAAATTATGTTTTAATTTAAATGCACTATCGTTTTATTTATTTATTTATTTATTTTTTGACGAAACGAAAAAAAGAAGCGTTCGATATAAATCGTAAGCAATTTGTGCTGTATCAGGCACCTTTGCAGATGAGAATGAAAATCCCCCCCCCCCCCCCCTAATCATCATTACGACTCCGAAAAAAAAAAAAACAGTTGCCGGAATGATGATTAGGAGACAATATCAGATTGATGGATGAACCTTATTTTACTGTGTTGAATTTAGATAGATACACACCAGCAAACCTTATAATTATTTTTTTTCGTTTTATTAATTAAGTTTTGCAAATGTTGATAGCAAAGACCAAATTATATTCAGACAAAATAATTCAGTACCCAGTGATAACACATTGAAATTTTCTTCTTCATTTACCTCACTTGTTATTTTTGTATAATTGTACTTGAGCCATTAATATACGCGCTTTATTGCGTAGTGAGTATTTACATTTAGTATTTCAAATATATGTGCCTGTGATTGCTGAGAGTGCTTGAGACCTTGCTTAGAGTCTTCACCATTGAAAAAAAAAAAACCAAGCATACGAGAAACATTAGAATGAGTTACCTACTTCAATATTTCCAGACATGGCCTCATTTGTATAGAATAAACTTTTTTTGTTGGGAAATTTAAAAGGAAAACTGCATATTACTAATCTTCACGATAATTTGGCTTTACTCTTACAGGCCGCTTGCATGCTGAGCTTTTTAAACAAACTGCGGAAATGTTTACCAAAACTCTTTTTAGAAAATAGCTAGAGGTAAGGGGTGAACTACATACACACTAACATAGATTTGAAAATTGGCAAGTCAACGATTATGCATTCGGAGACCGTTGTGGAGAGGGCAAATGGGCATACAATAAGACTTGGTGCGTCTGTTAATACACGGCAGCCACAGACTAATTATCCAAACAACTACGCTACAGGAATGTATTCAAGTACTTGGTCAATATTATTTATAGTTACCTGAGAAATAGAAGGATGCTAATTGGCGAGGGAGAGATTATGGTGGTCGGGAAGGAGTCGCACATGGATCGGTCTTGGGCCCGATCCTATAGAACGTCCTCTACGGCGAAGTCCTCTGACCGCTGAACTTAATGATTCACTTTGTGAGTGTAGTGGGGTAGATACAGCTGGGTATGTCTTATTTGAATGTCCACTCACTGATGAGTGGCGGTCGCGTACGGAGGTTAGGGCATTAGCTAGGGGGTTAAATTGGCCACGACGTGAAACAGATATTAGAGATAATGAGTCGATCGAATGGTGGGAATTTTTTAGTAATGTGTTGCTAAAGAACTAGATAGGTGGTACGGCCTGATATTTAGATAGTTAGTAGGGTAGCACGTTTATGAATGAAATATTTTTATGCTTTTCAGTGGTCGGAATTAGTGTTAATCTACAAATATTTAAAATATAAATCTTTATTTATTTTAATTACTCTTGGTTAGAATAATTAGATTAAGTTATTAGGAGGCAAACGTGAGAGAGAATCAATTTTCTCTAAAGGCCGTCGGACACGATACCAATTTTATGTTAAATTTAGTGCATAATTAGTGATGAAATTTTAGTTTTATGTTTTTATAATAAATTGTATGCTCATGGCACAGTTGCGTCCGACACGATTATAAATTATAAATTTAGTATGAAAACGTCAGCTGTCAATCGTATCTGGCAAGTGACGGTGAATGAGGTTATATTGTTTCCTTTAACAATTTTTTTATATTTATACTATACAAAATGCCGTCCAAAAATAACATACTTATTTATTCAATTGCGTCGGTAATAGCAATAATGATGATGAAGTGCACATTATCGAGAAGAAAATATGCAGCACAGCAAAAGAGAAAAAACTGTAAACTTTGCTATCTCATCGGTTATGTTATGTTCGTTATGTCACGTTATGTTTAAAATGCACTATCAACTTAAATGCATTCTGCGCGCGCAATTTGAGAATACATATTATGCATTTTTTAGAACAGGTTTTAAAAAATTTAGTTCCAAATTATTTCATACTAAATTTAAGACAAAAATCGTGTCTGATACAATACTAAATTTAGTATTAAATTTTTTGTACAAAATTGATGGTTCAGATGGCCAAGAATAAAACTTAAACGAAGTCTAAATAACTGGGGGTCACAAGAGAACATTCAAGAAGCACATTGAGACTGTGGTAGCTAATACTGCCGAAGGAAGAATGTTCAAGATCGTTAGAATAATAATAATATATTTTATTGCTCAACAGGTTATTGAGTGTATGTAACACGGCTAGCCACAACCTATACAATATCTCGGGTAATACGTATATTGGCGTATATCCCTCAGATGGTAAAAGACATAATGAGCAGAAAAGAGCTATGAGTTTATGAGAGGAAGAGAGAAGGTCACGGATGGATTTTAGACGAAATACGGACCAGCACTACCCAAATATTGCCAAAGTAATAGAAGATATTAAGGTACGAGTTCCAAAAAAGAAATCCCTACCTTTAATAAAAACCTAATTAGTGTGGTTCATAACGAGTTGGGAAAGAGAATAGAAAAGTATGCAGCAATTGTATGTCACTATATTCAGTAATTCTTATACTAAAATTATTGCAAATCTTTGTGAATAAAAATATCTACGCGAGTTAAAGTTTGTGATTTAAAAAATAATAATAATAAATCAAAATATCTGTATGCGCACATTATATCTTAATATAATTAAAGTCAAACGTTGGTGGTTCTTTTGGTCATTTCTTTTATTGAAAAATATAAAAAATTTTTTATTGTTTGTCTTTATATGTAATGTCGTTTATAAAATTTTAATGTGTTATTTGACTGATAATAGTTGACTTTTAATTATATTTATATAAATTGACTAAATAATAAATTTCATCTAACATCATAATTATATCTTAATCTATCATTTCTTAAATAACGTCTTCCAAACACGTTAAATATGCACTAAATGCACACCTTATAGCGCATGACAAAGTAAGTCTAATATGAGTTGCCTACCTTACAGGCATTATCAACCCTAATAAACTTAAATATTAACTAACAATAACGCAAAAACGACATATCTGAACTTCTGATGATATTCCAAAGTATTAGTATTGCTTGCGGTATTCGGTTTTAATAATTCGTACTTCTGCATTGACACGATTTCAAACGTTCTTAATTTATAACCAGCCTGTAAGTGTAATCAACACTTTAATCATCACAAAAAAGACTTTTGGAAGTAAACAAAACTTTACACAAATAGTGTGACCCTTTCTGTAAAAAAAATTAAATTTAAAGGTTTATTTGTGTAATTAGATGCATCTGCTGATATACACTGCATATACACTGTCGGTCAAATAATATGTGCATTTATTCTTATTTATACTGTCGTTCTTTTGAAATTTGGCACATATTATTTGATTATGATGATTGCATTCCAAAATGATTTCATCTAGAATTTTGAAGCTAATAAACCTTCTACATCTCTACGTCATTATCAATTAATATATTGTCTTTTATTGATATTCTAATAAATTTTGGCGATTTTTTATATATTATTTTATTATATTTTTTTTTAAGGGATATTAGAGTAGCATATTAGATTTTTTTTTGCACTACTGCAATAGAAGCTACTTTTTTTTTTTTGAATCATAGGCAATTTATAAGCGAACACTAAACAAAGTACATCCAACATTAAAATGAAAAACGAAAGAAAAAAGAAATCAGAATTACGATAGAAAAATCAGACTTTATACTTACAATGTACAACTAACATATCCTCTTTAAATTGTTATTAACATAATCTTCTTAATTGCTATATCGTATTTTCTGCCAAAGTTCCCGAATGTCTCGTTAGTGTTTTAAAAAACAACTTCTCCAACAGTTACAAACTCTCCAACGACAAATACCAACAAACTACATTACACGACAACCGTTTTAAATGATCGTAAGTGTAAAATAATCGAAACTCTACGAGGGAATCGCTTAGGACCTACGGTAAGTGGACAATTTTTCATTACGCTAGAAACACAAACCGGTCAAAAACATGGTGAACGTGGACTTATTCTGCTGTCGTAGGTATTGGCCGAGGTAAGACCGACCCTAGGAAACATTGATTGTGTTTATGTGTGTGAGATATGAATCTCCGTCAGCAGCTTTGGTCTGTACAAAATATAATAATCGTTATCCAAAGTGCAAGGAGCAGCTTATTTTGATTGATCGACAAATGGGATATCGATCATTTTTTTTTTGTTTTAAATCTCATATTATGCGTATTATTATTTTTTTCTTTTTAAATTTGCTTATAAAACGGCAGCATTTTCTATTCGACTGCTTGGAATAAGTGGACTAAGAGTACCGGCCACTTTGTGCCCTTTTTCCATCTCGTACAATGTGTCCAGTGGTATACCTGTAAAGAACAACGTTAGAATTTCTTTAATCGTTTCTGGGCGGAAGCCAAAAATGCAAGCGAAAAGCTCTTTCATAGAACAGTACAGTGAAAATGATAGATACGTAAGTAAATAAAAGGAAATTCTGGATGAATTGAAATAAATTGTTTATTTGAAATATAAAAAATGTATAAATTAATGGAGACGAGAGTTAAAAATAAAAAAACTTAATAATAAGTTTTACAGCTTATATCGTAATGTCTCTTAAATAATTGTAGGACCAACCTGATTCTGGGGTATGCTTTGTCGGAATGAAAGAAGCTACTAGCAGAGCGCAAATGACTAGAAAGGCTCCAAATACAAACGGAGGCCCAGGTACCAACTGTAAACAAAGTTTATAACTTATTTAACTAAATTTAGTAATATCACGGCAAAATTATTTCGTAATTCGGTACAAACTATAATCAAATGTGTGTGCACTTAATTTAAGAAATATGTATCTTTACCTGAGAATAAGATTCTGCCTGATGTATGTCTGTTGTACTGGTTGATTTTCCATGTCGTCTCTTCATTCAAGTCGACGTGGGAAACATTGTAAAAGATGAGGCAAACATGGCGGTCCTAAACCATTACATAAGCCGCGCTCATACCCGTTACGCATACCTTTAAAAAAATAATAGAAATGTTTTTTTTTTTTTTACACTTGAAATTGAATAGTTAATGACTGTACGTTCCAAAAGTAGGTAAACACATTTTACTCGTTTATTTTAAATCACATCTATTTTTTCATTCATTTACACGTAAAAATGGTCATAACGTCTTAAACACTCGGAATAGCTTTAGCAATCCCTATTCTTCCAAATTTTGCTTACTTTTAGGAGCCTGTTCATGTTCGTAAAAGTGAACAGAATTTAAAAACGAGAAAAAAGTATTCTATTTAAAAAAATATAAGCGGAGGTCTGGCAATATGAAGCTCAAGCTTACACCTTTTCTTAATAGTTTTTTTTTTATAACTTCTATAAATGTCAATATATCGAGCTTCCGCGCACTAATGCGCCACTCTGTGCCCATATGTGAAACTTAACGTGCGCAAAAATGGTAAGTTTTTCATTGGTCAAAACAGTCATGACGTCTTTACGTCATAATATGAAAGTTATCATTTTCTTTAATTGAATTTACTCTCAACTATAAAAATTAAGTGCTGAATTATTTTATGCATTCGTCTTCGTATGACGCAATAATATTCCTAAAATTTGTTGAAGGGCCCGACCATATTTATATAAAATTATGTTATTTTTTTACACATTCAACATTTGACTAATATACAGGGTTTTCCACGAATGTGTGTAGTTAGAAGTTTTTCGGCTTAACGAAATTCCTCAGTTTTAAAAATTTGGAGTTTGCAACTTGGCACTTACTTTTTTTCTAAAATATTTCCAACTTTTTTGCACTTCCGGTAACCGGAAGTCGCCATGAACTTTGTTATTTTAAATAGAACACCCTATATATTATTATATTTTGAATTTACCATAAAATTCTATGACGAGTACTACTAGAGTTTCCTATACCTATCTTCAACTGTTTTTGAGATATTACGATTTTTGTTAAAATTTTGACATTTACATCGTTATATGTAATTGATTGATTCTCACTGGGTTTAAGTGTCAGAAGTCTCCCACTTTAAAATTAACAAGTACTAACATTGTTCACAGAGTTAAAAAAGTAGTTTAAAAATTAGTGGCATATCAAAGAATATTAAAAGTTGCAAAACTTATTTTTTTCAAATAGAACACCCTGTATATTTTTGTATTTTTGGATGTAGAATTAAATTTCACACCGATTTGCTGTAACATTCCCTATACCATCTTCAGTAGTTTTCTTTTAAATTACTCGTTTTGTTTATTACCGCTTTCAAATGGCCGCATAATTTCTATCTGGTGGACCATGACTTTAACAGCACAACAATTTATTATTATTAGTAAATATTATTGTTAGAATCATTGTTTGTTACAGGTGGCGTATTCAGAGGGATGCATATTATTGTGGAACTTATGAATTAGATAATGAAAAATATTGAAGGAGCTTATTTTAACCTGGCTACTTTAAATTTATTTTATATTCACTGCGAATGCTGCGTGCGGAGAAATGTTTTCCTGGGACAAATTCATCTTAATTATTACAATTATTAGTAGAAATACATTAATTCGTTAATTATTTCATACTGTAAAAAGCTTGCAATCTTTGCAAAATAACCTTCCATTATGGAAATAACAGATTATTTAAAATCATTTATACGTCCATGATTTTTAGTAGAAGATTCCAGCAGTGTATTGATATTGATGGTCAACATTTTGAACATTTACCTGAATAAATATTTACGTTATTATTGCTCCATAAAATTAATTAATTTTTAAATACAAATTTAATTAGCTTATAGGTACAAAACAAATTTATTTCTATTTTACCCCATTGTAATTATTAATTATAATTCTTGGTATTTGAAGTATGATTTAGAAATGAATTCTATTGTATTAGATTGTCTTAATGATTTTCAAATAATTTGTTTGTTATTCTCATAATGAAATTACCCATTAATTAAATCATGGAATGAAAATGTGCAAAGTCTTGCAAGATAGTTTTTTTATACCCGGTTTTTACGAAATTTATGTTTACATTAATTTATTAATGTTAACTTTAGGCCTTATAAGTTTTAGTATTTTTTCTATCATTATTAGACCCTTTCTCAGAAGGATAAATGGACGATAAATAAGACCAGCCGGCCTTTTAGAATGAGATGAAATAGATTAAGGTTTACCTTGAACTACTCCTTGCCTATCCGGTGTACTATGTATCGAAACAAACGCTGATATGGCCGGATACGTAATGGAACTCATCGAAGCCAATATTCCGGCAGCCCACATCATCCAAGTAGTTGTCCCGAAACCGTACCATAGCAATTGCAGCATTTCGAACAAGAGTCCCAGCATTATAGTGTGCTTACAGCCGAGATTTTTCATCAGAGCCCCTAATATTTAAAAGAAAAATAGTAAAAACAAATCTAATAGCGTACCTAGATGCATTCAAGTTGAGATAATTGTATTGATGGTCACAACATGTTTGTGAACCGTTAAACTGTGTACAGGTGCTTGTAAAGTGTTAAATGTTTAGGGTTTTCAAATCATAAATGTGAAAATGTTCATTTAAAATTAAAAAACAATTATTTAAAATGTAATTATAGCACACCAACAAGGTGTAGGACATATATGAATCTAATATAATGTATCACAGTACAATGAGGCAGAATACAGAAGTTGATGTTTTTAAAAAAAGGATTAAAAAATTAATCCGAAGCGTAGAACTCTCTTGACTCCAGGAGATTCCTAATACTAGGCAATGATCTGCGCCTAGATCTCCCTTCCTCTCTCTAACATATATCATTTATCAATTAATTATGAACATTTTGGGCTATTATTAATTCGATTAGTGAGTAAGCAAAAATTTTCTGTGACATACGGAGCTTTCAGAAATAGATTCAACTCACGTGACCAGTTATATGAAATGCAACTTTGGTTGCATAAATACTACATTGATAACGAATTATATTAATATTCCTATAGTCTAGTTCACGTTGAGAAGGAAGTATTACTCTTATGGAGATGGTACCCAACGATGCCAAATCTATTTAAATATCTAATTTTCGTATGTTGTCGCGCTGAACAACTTGACGAATTTCATGCTTGGGGCTTAATAATTAATCAATTTGTAAATTTTGTTTGTATTTATTGGTTATATTCCACTGTGTTCCATTAGTATGAAAATCGATAGAGTAATATTGATTGTATTATTATTTATTCCACATCAAAATACACATACAAAATAAGGTGTTCTGTTTCGTGTTCCTGTCTTTACTTTCAGGAAAACATACATAGATGTATATGTTATAATAAATTAACAAATATTTACAGAGGCATGCTTACAACAAACTGTGTATGATTAACTTATATCAGATAACCAATATGAAGATGATGAGATAGATGTTAAATTAGTAATAAACTCTTTGGGTTCATCGTTCAATTTCCACATGACTTCTTAAACTAAAATGGCTAAACTTAAACACCACACTGTGCTAGATATTATATAATTATTATACCTTTGATAACATGTTTAAAGAGGTTTTTCCAATTATCGATAGAAACAGTGTCATATCTTCGCTGGATAAACAGAAGCATATCTTAGCACTCAGAATGAAGTCATTTTTGTTGCCACTATCAACTAATGCATAATGTTGGCCATTACCTTTTGATGCTCTTAGATCTTGCAAAAATGCTCGTCTAGATGTATTAGCTGTACGATTTATCAGTGAAAATAATGTTTCTCCCTTCGCTGTGATATCTTCTAATAGTACGTTAATAATCCTATGCCATCTTATAATACCATCAGGGTCCATCAACATCTCTTTCAAATATTCTCAAATATAAAACCAATGTCTATTAAGAACCTGTAGAACGTACTTGTCGAAAAAATTAGGTAAATCTTCGGTGTTTTCTGCAGCTAATATGATACGCATCGCGGATGCAATATTTCTTAGAATAAAGCTGTGAATTTTACACTCTAACAAGTGCTTGGATGTGTTCATCATACACTTGCAAACGAGAATTAATGCGGATACTGGCATTCCTTTCGCATTCGCTTGTAAGATTCATTCATTATTCATCATTTTTGTTATATGTAATTATTTTTATATAATATGTATTAATTTTTTATTAACTTTTGTTGACGGTTATAGTAGTTTTTATAAACCCAGACTAATTTAAAATTAACAGGTAATGTTAGGGAGAAAAATGGGATAAATGTAAGTGACACAAAAAGATATTCGAAATCGGGAAATGACAGGAACAGGAAACAGCGGAATAATGAGATATTATTATTACCGACAGCCACCAAATAAATCTGGCAACAATCCCCGTGATCGAAGAGATGACCCATATGGATAGATATAAAATGAAAAAGGATGCATATAGTTCATAAGAATAATACTTCTTTTAAAACTTGTACTAGACTGTAGGTCCGATACGCACTCTTCATTTTGACAAGTGACACTTACATATTCTTTTGCCGAATTTTCTTCATTGTTATTCATATTGTTAAGCTTTGTTTTATTCTATGAGTTTTTGTTAAAACTACTAACAGATTAATACCTGCGCTTGGTGTGTTATAATGTGTACGAACCACACAGTATGCGTGTCGTATATGTTCTTGCAGTTATTCTTTTTGGTTAATCATTTCTTGTATAGAGTAAACGTTTACCTATTTTTATAATAAAGCGTATGGCATTCGCCGTTGAGATCTTGTGTTATTCAGACCTAAAATATACCCTAAATTATTTTACCCTTTATTTTAAAGGCACATTACAGAAGCGGTACACAAGTTGCTAATGGAATTTGGAAATATTCTCTCCAAAGCTGCATCGATCAGTTTATCCTGAATTTCCCTGATTTCGATAGGAACTACGAAGCATTTAAAACTCATAGATATTCAATTATTCATAGATTTGAAGATAAACATTGCATTTGCAAAAAGAAGTCTACAGGTAAACTCACCATATTAACAGAACCGATTGTTGCCGTTGGATTGCGATCACTTCATTTATAGATTTTATTTAAAGATTTTTATTTCATTAATTTAAGAATTAGACCCCTGCAACGCCATCTAGCAGTGAGGCTTCGAACTCTTTGCTCGTCACAACGCATCTTATCGCGATAGCAAAATTTAATATCTCATTTTCGTTATTTATTTCCAAATTAATTAGTAATTAATTGTCAGTTAAATTTGCTTTTCATTCTTCAATTATTAGTTCAAGTTTCATTCATTAAAACCTTTTCTTTTGTGCAAATTATTATTGTTATGTTTGTCAGTGACTTATTTGATTCACGTTGTATTTTCCTATTTCCGCCCTCTCGCTAAGCAAGGGAGACGCACAGGCGACAAACACCATCTTAGACGCGCTGTTCAAGTTGCTCCGTGCAAATTTCAATTACTTACCACGTTGTGGGATTTTGTCGCGCGAGAAACTTCTAATATCGAGTGCATTATTTTCTTGTTTACCTGGGGCTGCCAGGAGTTCTGTGTCTATTGCATCGATATTCCTGAAAAGAGTTTTACAACAGCAGCGTCAAGCCGGCATTCCTTTTTGTTAATGGCGTCATCTTAGGTCACTGGTAAGCGGACTTCTTCTCTTGTTAATTTTATCAGTTTAGTAATCCGATCCTATCTTAGGACCTACTACTACTACTACACTACTGCTATCTACTACTGCTTTATTTTGGCTTTGAAGTTGAACCTCGAGGGTGAGCGAAGTACTTAATTTGGGAGACCAAATCCAGATCGTTGAATTCGAAAGGGGACCACGCCTTGACATCAGCGTAGCGCGCTCAAACCACCCTCCCGGACGCAATACACCGACACTCCTAAAAATTTACCAGCTAAGTCGTATATTTTAGTTTTACTGTTTTCTTTTCTTGCACCGAATTAATATTTCATTATTTTATTTTTATTATTTTTAAAATCCTATCACATGATACAAACCTTGCTGTGGACGAACACTTTGTTTTCGTCCGAGTTTTTTTTAAAATGCACAGATGTGCATACTTTTATCCGATTTGCCTTTATCGATGCTTCGTGGGAGTTCCCACAGATTCAATTATTTTATTTTGTATAAGATTTAGTAATTGTTTTGATTGTCTAAATTATTTATTTAAATGTTCAGGTTGTTTTAAATTAATTTCACTCTTTATTATATTTTTATTTGCTCATGTTGTTCTATGTCCTTCTTTAAGGAGTTCTTCTATGATCTTTGTGCGTTGCAGCGCACGCAGCTGTAAGAATTTTATATGTATACGACTGCTTTAACCTTGACAGATGCCGTGTAAGTAGATGTTAAATTTATATTCTTTGCTGCCATTTTGGTATTTCATTTTTATTTAAAGATTTGTTCGTTTATTTTGATTAATATCATCCATCAAGGAACTCGCTTTATAATAATTGGTATTATATTGATGTGTACACAAATTAGATATAGGATCATTTATTATTTTACGTGCAGGAAGATATATTTAGTTAAAAGAGTTAATTTTTCGTTTTTTAATATTTTGCTGTTTTGTAATTAGTTTTAATCACCTCGAGTTGGGTGAATAGAAGCATTGTGCTTGCTTTTAGTTTTCATTTGTTAATTTACTTGAATTCTCCACGATTAATTTAGTTTGGTTAATTTTTGAAACCACGTGGATTTTTGTTGTAATAAGGAACTGTTTTGCCTTTTGTTTGTTAAAGGATTTGCATTGTCCTTTTGTAAATTTTAGATTCATGCAGTTTTTGATTTCGGCCAGAGCACTAAGCTCACGGTTTTTTTTACTGCAATTTGTAATTAAATGTTTCTTTTTATATATAATAAATTATTGATTATTATTGACGTCATTCTAAATTCTGTTCTTTTATTTTTGATTAAACCTTTTCATTTTTTGGAGTAATTAAAGAAAATCAGTTTTCTTTCCCACAGTTTACTTTTCATGATTAATTCAAGTTTTAATTGCGAGTAACCCTGAGTTTAATTGTTTTTTGCGCCCTTTTTATTATTATCCGCTGAGCTAGTGTTAATTTAAATTTTCATTTTTAAATTCATTTTGCTTTTTCTTTGGTACCATCAGTACACAGCAGTATGTTTGAAAATTTACAGCGAAGAGTGAATATTTGCTTGGAAAGTAATGGACGACACTTCGAGTATCTGCTATAGATGAATAGTTGATAAATTTTATTATCCTGTTCCTTATATTTAACTTTTACCTGGAACTGTCAATGCAATTCCTAAAATTCTTGTTTTATTTGTTAATAAAAATATATCAAAGTAAGTAAATAATCAACCCACAGATCTAATTTATTTGCCACTTTATTACCTTTCAAGTGACTGCAATTTCAACTGGAAAATATCATTTTCAAACTCTTAGCAGTGCTAAGTATGTCAATTCAAATTTTCTTGAAATCAGGGAATTATTTCTTAGTACCACATTGCAAGATTGGTTGCATACTTAAAACAAGTCACGTGGGTTGAAGTCTTTTCTGAAAGCTTAGTACAAATTTTGACCACATACCTAGTGATATCAATTTAATAATATTATGCTTGCAATTAAATGTAAAATAATTTAAGAAAGCTATTAGCAATAGGAGGTTAACGGCACGGCTTGAATTGTAAACAGCAAATTATAGACATGTTAGATACTAACCCAAGCATATTTGCGTTAATACAGCCAAAAGACCGACCAATCCTACGAAAACTGCTACCATAGGCGCGCTCCAACCCATCACCAATTTCAAATAGACGAAAATGCAGCTATATTGTCCGGCTTCGGGCAAGTACGAGAGAAATACGGCGATGCACAGAAGTAGGATTGTGGGATCTTTTCCCACGTTTCTCAGCGAAGAAAAAGGATCGGCTTGCTCCCAACTAATCGGAGATACACGGACCTGTACAAAAAAATAAAAAGTGAGAATAAAATCAAGTAACAAAATTAATCATGCATCAAAGTGTTGACAGTGTAACTCTATATTATTCCACGTAAGTGGTTCATTAAAAATTGATGCTGTTCTGTTATTTACTTATATTTGAAATTTTGACACCATTATCTGTTCGATTGGCACTATAAATGTTAAATACTTTAACCAAAATATCTCTTCCGGTTGATCGGAAATGGATGTCAACTTTCTTATTTTAAACAGAATGATGTAATTTTTTATTCATTTTTGGATTCTACGATCATAAATACGTCCCAAAAATCTATATATCACGTTCTTTTCACATCAAGAAACAGCTACCTAATCAACATCTGGGGAAACACAACGCGCAAGTACAACGTCAACCAAACAAAATTAAAAAAATATATATAACATGCAATACAAAACGCCGGCATCAGAGGTATACGAAAAAACACAAGAGCTACACATACACCAGTTAATGGACCTCAATAATATACTTACTCCCCACAAAATAGAAAACAATGCAATTAAATTAAAAATACAATTAATGACAAACAGAGATATACACAATTACAAAACCAGAAGAATATCATGTATACAGGGTGCATCAGATATACAGGTAAATATAATAATATGTAGCAGCTGTAATCATATACAATCAAAAAGTCTTAATGCACAGGGGGTCTATCTGTAAGCATTACTGAGAAAAAAAAAAATTTATAAATGCCGTGGGCTAGAGCCGCACCTGTGCCCAACCTAAATGCCGTCCGAGTATACTCCCACATACCACTATCATTCAGCCATTACCGCTGTTAGTTTTGTGTGGATCGCCGCTTGGAGTGCAAGCCACTTCAAACATTTTATTTAAATTCTTCCCGTCTCGAAAAAACGATCCTTTTCAGGACCATCATGATTTCATATAAAGAAAATCGAAACTTGTTGCATCAGCAAAAGCGTGGGAATATATATTCATTTTCGCGCGATATCATAGTAAAAAGGCGTGTTTGCAAATTTTCTGTATCTACATTTATTTCTGTGTAATTCGATTCAATTCATTTTGCGTTATATGATTAAATAAATCCAAAGAAATAACTCAGATTCATGTGGTACCGTTTATTAACAACTAACTCTCGATTCGACAAAGCAAGAGAAAAATATTTACGTTTTTTGTAACTACTGAAGTCGCATATCCGGTGAAACTCGAACGTCTTATCAGTATATTAAAAATAATACTTTGTAGACTTACATAGAATGCTCTTAACAAAAAAGGAATGTTTATTTAAAAAAAGAAGAAATTTAAAATGCCTCAATTTTGCTATTTTTACAAGGGCCTTTATTTATTCAGAATGACGTTAAATGAACTTATGGCACACCATTAAGAATAATACTAAATGAGTGCAATGTATTTATACATAATACCACGTTTAGCGGGTGCTTAACATGACGTTTCTTGCACCAGGCCCGGACTAAAGAATTTTTGGCTCTAAATTTCAGTTTTTTTTATTCTTTAATGATGAAATCCGGTTTCGGTGGGTTTGTGTTTTATATGTCGTGTAGTTAAGATCCAAGCAAAATTTACCTTTTTATTTGATACACCCTGTGTAAGAATCGAAAAATACGCACATCAAACATACGCATAATCTCTGACAACATCGCAATAAATATCTATCTATCTAAGTCGACAAAATAAAATCAAACAAGAGGCCCTCAATGCCATTAGCCTAAGACGGGAATTCCCAAGGTGAGGATGAGAGATGAAAACTTCGTATATGTATAGTTTCATGGTATTTTTTGTTATGTTTTAATAATGTATTTTTTAAATTTTTTGTTTCTGTACACCTCCTCCACAAAAATGTTAACAATTAAAATCGCGATTTTTGGTTATATATTCTTAGTTGAACTATACATTAATTTACTACAGTAATTCTGTATTATAAATTAGATAGACTGCTACTACTTTCGCTTTCTTAAAACATTTTCAGGCATAAGAATATTGAAGTGGTCAAGTTTGTTGAAAACGTTGCAAAACATTATATATGTACAGGGTGAGTTTTTTATCGTGAGACAACGGAATATCGCTTAAAACACTACACCAAATCAAAAAAAGATCTTAATAAAATTTGTTATAATGTAGGGGCTCACTGAATGGTGTCGAACTTGAAATCTTAAATGCGAATCCCCATTTTGTATTGCAGATTTGGATACTACGCCATCAAGTATGTAGTTTTTGTTTGAAACTTTTTTTCGATTCGTAACACATTGCGCTGTAATCGCAAAAAACATGATTGTGAACGTCTAGAAAAAATACACAAAAAGAGAAGCAAGCAAACATGATTTTGTGTTTTTTTTTATTTTAACATAAACTAACATTTCAAAAAGCCATTCAACAACGAAGAACTTTACTTTATCATACCCATTTCAGAAAATGTATTCGAAAACGTGCCCTTCCACTTCGATACATTTATTTATTCGCAATTGGAATGATTGCACACAACTGAGAAGTGTTTCCGGCGTAATTCTGGAACAAGCGTTGGTGATTCGCTGAATCATGTTTTCCCTCGTGGTTGGCACTTCTGTATAAACGTCAGGCTTTAAGTGGCCCCACAAAAAGAAGTCAGGGGAAGTAAGATCTGGCGATCTTGCAGGCCAAGACACTGGACACCTCTTCCGATCCATCGACGATTGTAGGCTCGATCTAATACTTCTCGTGCTATTCTTGAATAATGTGTTGGACAACCGTCATGTTGGAACCACATTGTTTGTCGTACATCCAAGGGAAGGTCTTCAAGTAACATTGGAAGTTCGTTCTGCAAGATGTTTCGATATTTTTCACCATTTAAGTTTCCATCGATGAAATATGGACCAATAAGCTTATTGCCAATTATTCCACACCAAACATTTACGTTCCAAGGATGTTGATGTTCAACTTGGCGCAACCAATGGGGATTTTCTATACTCCAGTAATAGAGTAATGTTGTGCAGATTTACCGTACCGTGATTTGTGAATGTCGCCTCATCAGAAAATAATACTCGAACAAAAAATTGGGATTATCTTGTATCCCATTGACAAAATCGCACTCGATTTTGAAAATCATCGCTATGAAGTTCTTGATGCATGGAAACTCTAAATGGATGATATTTCCTACGCTACAATATTTGGCAGATAGTGGACTGAGAAAATCCTAATCCGCGAGCTATTTCTCGAGTACTAATGTGCGGATTATTAGCTACTGCAGCTAATACCGCGATTTCATTATTTTCTCCAGCAATTGTTTTTCGGCGATTGCGTTTTCTTGGCTGTATAGTTCCTTCGCTAGAGAACTGTTGAACGACTCGGTAAAAAGAAGCGCGCGATCGCACCTTGTCGGGAAAACGTTGTGAATAAAGATTAACAGCATCATCGATATTCCTACCACTTTCTCCATAGATGTAAATCATTTCAATTCTCTCTTGTAATGTTATAGCCTCCATTACTGTTCAAATATACAACACTAACTAGTTTGTATTGGATTAATAGTTAATAATCTAAATGGGGATCGGACAATGTGTAAGTATTCACAGCTTGTCAAGTACTGAATAAAGTACGGTTTTGTATCGTTGAATAGCATTCCCATTGCGAACAAATAAATGTATCGAAGTGAAGGGGCACAGTTTCGAACACATGGCTTTTTTGAAATGTTAGTTTATGTTAAAATAAAAAAAATCATGTTTGCTTGCTTTCTCTTTTTTGTGTATTTTTTTCTAGACGTTCACAATCATGTTTTCTGCCATTACAGCGCAATCTGTTACGAATCGAAAAAAGTTTCAAACAAAAACTACATACTTGCTGGCGTAGAATCCGAATCTGCAATACAAAATGGTGGTTCCCATTTAAGATTTCAAAGTTGTCGATCTCCCCCTCCCACTCTGGGGGGGGATCGAGTACGGCACCATTAATGAGCCCCTTAGATTATAACAAATCTTATTAAGACCTTTTCTTGATTTGATGCAGTGTTTTAGAGATATTCCGTTGTCTCAAGATAAAAAACTCAGCCTGTATATCGAGTGTGGCTGTGTGTAGTGTTATCCCTACCATTCAAATAATATGATTGTGGTATCGGAGAGGGTTCGCCTGCGGCATCACAACAATTTAGAAATGAAGGCAAACCAATGTAATCTTTTAAGAAGAAATTAATTATTTTGTAGGATATTTTGAACGGACGAAAGTTTTATGTCTTATCACTAGCATGTAAGAGGATGTAAATTTAACTTTTCTCGAAATTTAGTTTTTGGTACAACTATATCTCCTCATGTCTTCAATTATAAATAACTTCGTACGCCTTGGTTATTTCGTTCACAAATGAATGAAATAACCAACCGAAAATCATTAAATGTTTCCTGCAGCTGTTATAGCGTCAGTGCTTTAATGAAAATAAATGCGCCGAATTGTATGCTATTACTAATATTATATATAAGCTCATTAAAGACAGGTTACAAAAAAAAAGTTTTCTAAATACGTGTTTTGTTATTTTTTTTTAATAGCGCGTGATATTTGATGTTGTTTTTTTTTTTTTAGATCACCTCAACCAGCTTCCATTAAATTCCACTATCGATTTTTTCCCATATTAAGCAAATTAATCATTAAGTATTCTCAACTAAATCGGTATGGTATTACCAGAGAAAAAGGTTAAAAGGTTAGGTAAACTAAACGGTGCAGACGCTATTTACTTTGCGAACATTGACTCACAAATTCCACGAAACGTTTGAAGACACATGAAAAAATTAAGCCACACATAATAAATATAAATTTGTATCAAGATTTTTTGCGGGGACAACATAACACGTTAGTAAATCATAAATAATAGATTGTTTGGGCAAAAAATGGTGTCGGTACATCAGATATAAGGTTCCTAAAAAAATGTTTGAAAGAACTTGAAAAGAAGAATATTTTTTATCGCGCTTTCCGGAAAACACACAAATTTTATATTAAATAAATATGGTTTATACGTGTTATAAATATTTTATAACAAAGAGGTGCCCTGCTTATCTGGTATCGGATAACTATGGCACACTCAATCACATAATCGGAAAATCTTTTAAAAGTTACTGAACTTTTCGTAACACACGCGAGTTTGAAAGATTCAGCAATTGAATTAATTCTACATTAAAATTGCTATCGTGACTTTATAAGTTTGTAACAACCTTCAACCTTTCCCCAATTCTTTCACCTAATTGGGAATGTAAGTTTGCTGGAAAAGCACGCACCTCATTAATTTACCTTGTGGAATAAAACAATGCAATTTTTATTTTAAAACAAGATCCAATGTTAATTTGATTAATGTTCGAGAAAGATCGAAGTGCGAGATATACACTACCGACCATTGAGGTTAGGACAACTATAGTATAATTTTAAAAATCAATTCTTTTTCAATATTTAATAATTTAAACATTATTGCAAAAATTTCTACAATAAAGCATAATAACATACATTTTAAAATATCTCAAGAAACGATGACTTTAGGTATCTGGAGTATTACATAAATTTAGTCGTTAGATTTCAAATATCTCATTAGATACAGGCCGTTTCATTTAAAAAAAGATACCTTTGGCTCCCTTTTTCTTGAATACCTAGAATAATTTAAAACAATTTTAAATTGTACATACAAAAATCGACTAATAAAAAGGATATTAGAAAATCCTATGCTTTTCCATATACCCGTCGGTCTATTTCAAACTTTAAAGCCGTCTATAGTCTATTTTTAAATTTTCTGAACAGACCACTTTGATAATGTAACAACATTGTATCAATCTTGCTCAGATTCTGTCAACTAACGTTGTTTGTGGTTAAGCTTTGTTGTTGTTTCTATTGTTTCTCCGTTATTTCATTATACAGGGTGATTCTCAATATATGCGACAAACTTTAAGCGCTGATTCCTGGGGTTATTTTGATCATAAAAGTTCATAAGAACATATGTCCAAAATCGCTTAGTTCTAAAGTTGTACAATGTTTAATAGTAAGTTAAAATAATTAATGTTTTTATTATAAATTAACAAAATAATTAGTAAAACAAAATTAACTTATACTAACTGTTGAAAATGACCGCCCCCAACTGCAATACAAGCTTCTATCCTCCGTCGTATTGACTGGCGAGTCCGTTCTAAAATACCAGGGGTATTTCGAATTGTTTGCAAAGCTGCGATAATACGATTTCTCAGTTCATCGATATTTTCAATGGAGTCGTATAAACTAATGATTTAAGGTGACCCCAGAGAAAAAAGTCTAAAGAATTTAAGCCTGGAGGCCGAGGAGGCCACGGTTGTGGACCTCCCCGTCCTATTCACCGATCTGGATACGTATCGTCCAAAAACTCGCGAGCAACTAAACTAAAATGCGCTGGAGCACCGTCATGCATAAAATACATTTGTAATCTTAATTGCAACGGAACTTCTTCCCAGCAGTAGGGGTAGCTACTCTTCAAGAAAATTGCGGTATACCTCGCCATTTAACCGCATCGGTAAAAAATGTGGACCAATCAGTGAGTCTCCAAGAATTCCGGCCCACACATTGACAGAGATTGATGTTGATGACGGGCATTCACTAGTTCGTGCGGATTTTCTTCGGCCCATATGTGATTATTATGAAAATTAAGTAATCGCGTTTCTAGAGAAAGTAGCCTCGTCGGTGAAGAATATTTGAGCCAATAGTCAGGATTTGTGCGATTTTGTGTTGCATCCATTGACAAAAAGCCACTCTTTACGGAAAATCTGCCGGCAAAAGTGCCTGCACCGTTGAATGTGATATGGATGCAACAACATCTTTCAATATTCTCCAAAGTGTGGCCTGACTAATGTTTAAAGCAAACGCAATTTTCTGGTGCTTGTAGTAGGATGTTCCTCAATTTCATGTAGTATCATTTCATCAACTTGTGGAAGTTCTCACTGTAGATGGGTGCCCGTTATCAGTCGTCCGTTTTTTAAAATTTCCCGTTTCACTGAGAGTTGGTGAAGATGGGCAAATATTGAATGATGCGAGATGATACGGTTCGGGTATCGTTCTTCATAAAGACGTCTAACAGCACGCGAATTTCCATTGGCAAGACCGTGAACAAAATGCATATCACACATCCCAGCATTCGTGTAATTCATTTTAGAAAATAGAAACTGGAAATAAACTGAATGAATACTCTGACAACTATTGAGAAATATTGAAATGACAAATAAAAAATCCCTCTCAACATAATAGTTTTTCAAGAACCCACTGTGATATTGTATCGTGTTAGTCATACTTCATAATTTATTATTAAACATTCAATAACTTTAAAACCAAACCGTTTTGGACATATACTCATATGAACTTTTATGATCAAAATAACCTCAGGAATCAGCTCTTAAAGTTTGTCGCATATATTGAGAATAACCCTGTACACTCTACCAGTTCTTTTCAGAGCTCTACAGTAATAGTTAGCAGATATACTCGTAAGTAATATACAAGTAATATATCGAAATAAATACAATTAAAAGAGTTTTTCAGAGTTTTATAGTTGATCTCCAATATGGATTGCAACCAAGTGCAAGTGCCGCTGGTCGTGTACACACTTGTCCTCCTGCGAAAAAGCGTGAAAAGACGAGTCATTTGCGTAGTACCGAAAAGCAGACCCTTCTCAATGCTTACAAAGAAAATTATAGCAATACACCCAATATAAAGAAAATTGGACATGATAAAACAAATTTTTGATGTAGTAGGCAAGTGAATTCAATTTATTTCATATGATCTATATTTTATAGAGTATACTTACAGGAGTTTCAACAGCAACAGTAATTAAAGACTTCTTCTTTACTGAAATCCTTTGATGAGACTGTGAAAACTGCTATACGGCAAATAGTTCACAATATGTTTCGGCAAAATGAACCTTCGACATTAGATAAGGTGCTGATGAAAGTAAAAAATAACGAAGATTGCCAAATATGAGTCGATGAACATTGTATTTGCTAATGAAGCAAATGAACTTTAAGTAAGAACTATTTATTACATAGAAACCATGTACATAGTTGTCTCATTCGAAGGAGGTTTGACCACTCTCTCAAATGTTTTAAAAAAGATGGATTTAAGTATGTATCATTACAGAAAATTAACTGTATGACAGTAAATTTATATATTTATTCACTTGCAGGTGGCCAAAGAACTTCTGATAAACGGAAAAATTATTGATGGAAAGCTACGATATACGAGCCTAAACGCATAAAATATCTAGCCAACTACAAGGTTACTCCATAGAAATAGACCAAATAGTATTTACGGATGAGTATACATTCATAGTTCCCATACACAGCGAAGGAATGGTCAGATGGTACGACTGTTAGGACTGAAGAAACCTATTCGAAGGGCACCGCTAATCATGGTGCATGCTGGTGGTAAAATGGGTTCATAGATAAGGATTACTTTGTTTCGATCAGGGTAATTTAGTAATGTAATTGTAGTGTTGTAGACAGTTATTTTATTAATGGATGAAAACTTCGTTATTCATCTAATATTATGGTACTCCTTGAATGTATTATAGTTATTATGTAATCATTAATATTTTGTTCTCAAATGCTCTGAAAGCAAGAATTATGATATTTCTAAGATGAAAGCACCATTAATTCTTTTTTTTTTTTTTTTTCTTAAAAGGTACAAAAATCAGCGTTGACTAATCACGATGATATGAATGCGACAAATTTTTTAACATGGGTGACAAAACAATTGGTGCCTAATCTTCCACCTAGAAGTGTTTTGATAGTGGACAATGCGTCTTATCATAATGTAAAAGACGAGTCATTTGCGTAGTACCGAAAAGCAGACCCTTCTCAATGCTTACAAGAAAATTATAGCCGATACACCCAATATCAAGAAAATTGGACATGATAAAACAAATTTTTGATGTAGTAGGCAAGTGAATTCAATTTATTTCATATGATCTATATTTTATAGAGTATACTTACAGGAGTTTCAACAGCAACAGTAATTAAAGACTTCTTCTTTACTGAAATCCTTTGATGAGACTGTGAAAACTGCTATACGGCAAATAGTTCACAATATGTTTCGGCAAAATGAACCTTCGACATTAGATAAGGTGCTGATGAAAGTAAAAAATAACGAAGATTGCCAAATATGAGTCGATGAACATTGTATTTGCTAATGAAGCAAATGAACTTTAAGTAAGAACTATTTATTACATAGAAACCATGTACATAGTTGTGCTATGTCCTCTAGATACTTAAAAAGGAGCAGAAACAGTATTTTGGCCGAAAGAGATGATATTGTAAGATGGATATCTCAGAGATATTTTGCAATATAGAGCTCAGGGCAGATCGATTTTCTATTTCGATAAAACTTGGGTGAATGAGCGTCATACAGTACAGAAAGTGTGGACTGACACAAGTATTCACAGTCGTAGGCAAGCCTTTATCGAAAGGCTTACAACTGGATTAATAAATCCAGCTGGAAAAAGACGTCGTCTTATTTTGTTACACATTGGAAGTTGTAATGGCTTTGTTTGCCAAACATGAGTCGATCAACATTGTATTTGTTAATGAAGCAAATAAACTTTAAGTAAGAATTATTTATTATATAGAAATACATGTATATAATTATGCTATGTCCTCCAGATACTTAAAAGGAGCAGAAACAGTATTTTGACCGAAAGATGAGATGATATTGTAAGATGGAGGCGACAATATCTCAGAGATATTTTACAATATAGAGCTCAGGGTAGATCGATTTTCTATTTGGATGAAACTTGGGCGAATGAGGGTCATACAGTACAGACAGTGTGGACTGAGACAAGTATTCACAGTCGTAGACAAGTTTTTATCGAAGGGCTTACAACTGGATTAAAAATCCAGCTGGAAAAGGACGTCGTCTTATTTGCTTACACATTGGAAGTTGTAATGGCTTTGTAAAAGACGGCTTATTATTGTTTGAAGGAAAGAAGAAATGAATGTTACTGTTTTCGAAGAATGGTTCTCTCGAATATTAAACTATTTACCTGACAATGCTGTTATAGTTTTAGATCATGCATCCTATCATAGTCGAAAAATTGAAAAGTCACCATCATCATCATGGAGAAAGGTGGATCTTCAAAATTGGCTAACAAGCAAGGAAATACAGTATGATGAGGCTATATCAGAGCTGAACTGTTAAGCTTGGTTAAAATTCATAAGAATAATTATAATTCCTATGTTATTGATGAACTGGCAAAATCACAAAATAAAACTGTGTTACGATTACCTCCTTACCACTCGAACTGAATCCCATCGAGCTTGTTTGGGCCCAAATAAAAAATGAAGTGGCTGCAAAAACCAAACCATTAAATTATCTGAGGTGAGACAATTATTACTTGACGCCTTGGGAAATGTTAACTGCTACTACTTGGCAAAAATGCATAAACCATGTTATAAAAGAAGAATTTCGTATGAAAGATCTTGATGGAATAATTGACGATGTAATAGAACCATTCATCATTAGAGTTGAAGAGGATAGTGAAAGTGAAGATTTTGATTGTAGTTCGATATAATCATCATAATTTAAAGTTATATGAATTTATTTGTAATAAGTATATGAAAAGGACTCGTAAAAGCATTCTTATAGAACGAGACGATATTATTAAATGGAGATAAAAATATTTAACTTCAATTAAGGAGTTTAGAAGGAAGAATCGACCAATTTATTATGTGGATGAAACGTGGGTGAATGAAGGTCATACAAAAGAAAAAAATCTGGATGGGCAATAGTGTAGAAAACCGAAGTCAGGCATTCATTGAAGCCCTTCAATGAATGCCTGACTTCGGTTACAGGATTAATAAATTCGTCAGGAAAGGGAAAGAGGCTTATTGTTTTACATGTTGGATCTGAACATGGCTTTGTTGATGGAGGATTGATGCATTTCGAAAGCAAGAAAACTGGAGATTATCATGAGGAGATGAATGCGGGAATTTTTAAAGAATGGTTTGACAATTTGTTGCGAAAATTCACAGACAATGCCGTTATAGTCATGAACAATGCATCATACCATAGTCGTAAACTAGAAAACAAAAACCAACATCATCTAAGAAAAAAGATATGCAGTAGTGGCTGCAAGCTAAGCAGATTGAATTCAGAGACGATGTGGTTCGATTTGAACTTCTGAATTTAATCAAAATTAATAAAGAACAGTACAATATGTATGTGATTGATGAAATGGCAAAACGTAATAATAAAATAGTTTTAAGATTGCCACCTTATCGTTGTGAACTTAATCCAATAGAATTGATACGGGCAACAATAAAAAAATGAAGTGGCATCCAAGAACAATACATTTAAATTGAGACAAGTAAAAGAACTTTTATTACAAGCTATAAAAATATAAAAAAATGTTAATTGGAAGACTTGTGTGGAGCATGTGATTCAAGAAGAAATAAAAATGTGCACACTAAATGGGATTGTAGATGACTTGATTGAACTAATCATTATTTCTGTTTATCCCGATAGTGACAGTGATAGTTTGCCAGACATTTCAGATCTAGAGTAGATAATCTTTATTGCGTTTACTTTATGTAAGTAACGAGCAGACAAAATGATTTCTCACTAGATATGAGCTTTAATAATTTACTACACACAATGTTATTCGAGAATGAAAGTATAATTTACTGCGGATTAAGCCCAGCTGTTTATTGAGTATTTCTTTCACAGAAAAGAATTGTAAGTTTAGTTCTTGCTATTATTTGAATCATGTAGAACTGCTTTCAAAGAACACAATTTATTAACTTTAATTTGTATTTACATATGAGTCACGTTTGTATATTTATCAAAATAAAACTGTTTAACCCACAACTTAGTGCATGAACATTCAACTAGAATTAATGATCATTTTCATTTGCCTTTGCCTCTAACACGGGTATCAAAACGTTATGTGACATTACAGGCTTTGAAAATATTTCAAATTTACGCGCCAGAATGACCTAGTGATTTATCTGGTAGAGTAGTCACAATTTAAGAAATACATATTAGTCATATTCCGATTTGGGCGCTAGAGTCGTCGGATGAGTCCATTATGCCAGCTATAGGGGTGTTTGAATTCAGCGGCGTCGTCAGTCGACAATTTCGCATCTGTCAAAATTCAAATTAGTGTCTGTCTCTGAATTTGTGGGAGTTGATCGCTTTTTTACCGTGTGTTATTTATTATTATCTAGTGTTACCTACTTCATATAAATAAGTGTCTTTTTCAAGACATCTCATACTTCGTTTATAGATAGTGGTAAGTTGACTGCATTGCATAAGATTTTTTTTATAGAAATCTCTTTTATAATCAGTTATAAGCTTATGATGGCTGAAACAGTCGCATCAACACCAAAGAAAGTTGGCGTGAAAGGCAAAATAATTCATAGCCAGGGAAGGGAAATCATTGCGCATGTATTAAAATTAATAAAGCTGCAAATAATGCTCCAATAATACCTTTGTCGCACTATAAAGAGAGGTTACTTGCAGCAACGGGAATATCTGACATTACATACAGAAGTATTGTAAAGGAAGCCGAGGATGTAGATGCAGGAAGAGCTACTCTTTTAGTAGCCCTGCAGAAAATGAACACGCCCCAGTCCAAAAGTACCCTTCGTATTGAAGATAAACAAACAATTCGTACTATTGTACATAATATTTTATATACATGAAAAAAAGACGACCTACCATAAGAGGTACAAAAATATAATTTCCTTTCTGTTAATGTTTATATAACAGCATTATTATTTAATTATAGGAATTTATGAAAAAATTCAAGAAAATGGTATATCCTTCGAAGGAGGTTTGACCACTCTCTCAAATGTTTTAAAAAAGATGGGATTTAAGTATGTACTCATACAGAAAATTAATGTATGACAGTAAATTTATATATTTATCACTTGCAGGTGGCAAAGAACTTCTGATAAACGGAAATTATTGATGGAAAGCTACGATATACGAGCTAAACGCATAAAATATCTACGCCAACTACAAGGTTATCTCCATGAAAATAGACCAATAGTATTTACGGATACATACGTCATACATTCATAGTTCCCATACACAGCCGAAGGAATGGTCAGATGGTACACTGTTAGGACTGAAGAAACCTATTTCGAAGGGCAGCCGCTTAATCATGGTGCATGCTGGTGGTAAAATGTGCTTCATAGATAACGGATTACTTATGTTTCGATCAGGTATTTAGTAATGTATTGTATGTAGAAGTTATTTTATTAATGGATGAAAACTTCGTTATTCATCTAATATTATGGTACTCTTGAATGTATTATAGTTTATTTATGTAATCATTAATATTTTTGTTCTCAAATGCTCTGAAAAGCAAGAATTATGATATTTCTAAGATGAAAGCACCATTAAATTCTTTGTTTTTTTTTTTTTTCTTAAAGGTACAAAATCAGGTGACTATCACGATGATATGAATGCGACAAATTTTTTAACATGGGTGACAAAACAATTGGTGCCTAATCTTCCACCTAGAAGTGTTTTTGATAGTGGAACAATGCGTCTTATCATAATGTAAAACTTCATTATGACCCAACTTCTGGAAACAAAAAAGGCTGAAATGATGAGTGGTTGACGGCAAGGAATATATTTTTGATTCTAGCTTTACAAAACCAGAGCTTTATGAACTAATAAAGAAAAATAAAAACGAAACGCCACAATTTAAATTAGATAAGTTACTAGCATCTCATGGGCATAGGTTCTAAGGCTGCCACCGTACATCCGAATTAAACCCTATTGAGAAAATATGGGCTATTGTAAAAAACTGGGTCGCTGCAAGAAATGTTACTTTTAAGTTAGCCGATGTGGAGGCATTAGCTAGAAACAAATTTGCTTCTATAACTCGTGAAGAATGGGAATCTGTTTGTAACACGTTGATAAAGTTGTAGAAGACTATTTGAAACGGAGCACCTGTTGGATATGATAACAGATGAGGTGGTATTTGTTGTGAACACTGGCGAATCAGAAACTGATGAAGATTTTTATGATGATGAGAGTATGACGATGATGCTGAGAATACAGTGTCGTGATCTTTTAACTCTTAAAGCACCCTTAGTTTTATTTTTTACTGTAAAATATAGTTTATTGTTCTTAATCCAGTGCTATAGTATTTTAGAAAGGACTTGTGTATTTGATTATAATATTTTCACCATATAGTATCGTTCATTGTACTTTGTATTTCATATTTATTCCTGAATAAATGACGATGGTTATTTTGGTGCTTTATTTTTTTTTTTGAACATAAACAAATAAATACTAATTTATTTAAAATTAAATAATTTTAAGCTAAAAATTAAATGTTTTATTTTTACCTTCTTAGTGCATGTTCCATGTATCTAAAAACATTCTTTGTTCATTGAAAATTACGATGTATTATAATTATTATGTAATTTCTATTAACCCAAATATTTTTACGAACCGGTTCCAAAAATATTGACGTACCCAATAACTAATTTAATAATAATATTAATTATTCAACATTATTATTACATATTAATTTGATTTGCTATTTTTCTGTAGTAACTTCTGTTACTGGCGTGCATTTTCTCTCAAGCACCTCTGTCAATTTAAATCACCTGCGCCACTGATAGCTTCAGTTCGCGTATTCTACGTTGACATTATGATGACGTAATATGTATTTCTTATATTGAGACTACTCTAATATATACAGTGTAAATGTGGCTTTTTCATTTGCTCCTCTTAATTTAAAAACAGATTATAGTGGGTTTTAGAAATTTCAAAAAATAATCTCATACTTGCTAGATTTGGTCCGAAAATTACCAATAGATTTGTAATTTTCATTGGAAAAAATAAATGTGAACGCAGTATCCTGTTGTGCCATATAATGTATGTAATTTGCAATCATTGTCTGAATAGTAGGAACATTTTTGTGTTTATAATATCGATATATAATTACAAAAATTCCATGTAAAAGATCTAATTATTCGTCGAGATGAAATAACTCATAGTATATGCTTATTTTCACATCACGAAATAATGCGCTGTTTTACTGAAAATCGCGTTCATGCACGTACAAGGATAAAAATAGAGCACACCAGTATTGAAAGAGATAATACCTAAATTGCGTTGTAAATTATGTTAATATGCATATATGAATATACGTGCGAGTTATCTGATAAGTCATCCAAATAGTCCAAGTTAAAAAAAAAATGCCTATGTTACACTTGCTTCAAGTATAGTATTAAATACATAACATACGCAGGTATTGAGAAATCTCGCGTACGAGGTATTAGACGACATTGGTATTCGATTAATCTAATATGACACAGAAAAGAACACTATTGGTGTATGATAAGATAAGAGAGTTTCGAAAATCATCCGGTAATTCTATATGAGGTTGTTCAGACTTAAGTGATTCATATCCTTGTTAAAAAATTATTACTAGTCAGATTACTTTTTTTATGTATATATTTCGTAGGGATCAAGGCAATTGCGTCAGCGTATTTCAAGTATGAATAATAATAGTATTTTTTTTTTCTTTGTATGAACGATTGATTGATCAGAATTAAATTGAATAAATATGAGCGTGATATTTAATTTTTCGTATTACTATTAATGATTTGTATTTTTGTATCGATATCTTTAGGAAACAAAGTATTGACTTTTAAATGAGAAAACACTTACCTTCTCGGCAAACTTTCAGGTACTGCAACTAATATAAAAAATACATCTAAGATGGCTATAAGCCGTTGCCAAAGCACTACCACAGACATGGACCATCTGAAATTAGAGAAAAATGGTGCTTTGAAAAAAAAGCCTTTCATTTTTAATAGGTATAAAAAATCATTAAAATTTTATAATTACATTGAAAAAAAAAAAACAACTTTTGCCACAGGCGAAAAATGAATGCATAAAGTTAAAATCTGATTTAACTAGTCGATTCTACTCGTAAAAGAAATTGTCTAATAAACAGTGATCATATGTTACCTACAATATGCTTACTAATGAATTAACTATAAATCATGACTACATATTTTTATGCGCAGATTTTAATATTGATCTGTTGACGACTGGCAATATGTACTATAGATTTATTGATATTACCCAATCCTATAATTTGCTTTTTTGCTGTGACTGACGAGAAGACTAGAATTACGAAACACTCCAAAACTTTGATCGATAGTATTATTACGAATCTTGATGCTCGACACTACAAAGTTGAGGTTTATGAGACAGGACTCTCGGATCATTGCGCGCAGTCATTGTGTTGTTGGGATTTATTTAGTGAAATTAGTGAGCCTGTAACCACAAAGTATCACAGACGCTATACGAGGGAAAACATTGAGAAATTTACTAAAGCTGTATCATTTGAAACTTGGGCTGGCATTCATGAGAATGACTCGGTGGAGGAAAACTTTTATTATTCTTCTTACTACCGTTATGACAATGCATTTCCTTTAGTCAAATTAAGAACAAATAAACCTAGAAACCCTGGATCACCCATGAAATCCGAATTCAGTCGGATAAATTACGCAATGCGCATAGGTTGCATAAGATGAAAGTTATTTCAAAGGATCAATATACTAAATTAAAAGAGAACTATTATAAATTACTCACTTTAACCAAAAAAAAAAACTTATTATGATAATTTACTTCTAATTTCCAGAAACAAGTCCAGACGTGCCTGGTAAATCATCAATCGTGAGATTGATGTTAAATCCAATAACAATATCTTATTAAAGGAAAGACAACAAATTAGTTGAAGATCCTTATGAGCTATGCGAACTATTTAAAAGTCACATTGCTATCTGTGATGTGCCCTCTGTTAACGCATACAATAATAATAACATCTGCGATTCCTCGACATCGTTTTATTTGCTCCCTTGCACCGTAAGTGAGGTATTCAATGTCATTATTTATGTTTCTAGAAAACGGTCTGCTGGTGTGGATGGAATCCCGTGTGATATTTTAAAATATGTTGCCCAGTATACATCGATCCCACTGTCATTTATAATAAATAATTCTTTCACGTAGGGTATATTTCCCAGTAAGTTAAAGCTAACTAAGGTTGTACCCGTGTATAAGAAAGGTGACAGATTGTCTGTATCGAATTACAGACTATCTATACTTCCCTGTTTCTCTAAAATCTTTGAAAAGATAATGTGTTCCAGAATAATGTCTTTTTTAACTGTTAGAAACTTAATTTCACCGTGTCAGTTTGGGTTTATAAATAGCAAATCTATCTCAGACGCTCTTTTTTCTACATTGGACATCATTTATCGTCTGTTGGATGGTGGTGGGGTGGTGTGTGGTCTGTTTTTCGATCTTTCTAAATATCTAGCTACGGAATTAGAGGGCCTGCTTTGAGCTGGTTTTCTTCTTAATTGAGTGGTCGCTCTCAGCACGTTCATGTAGCGGGTACTTCTCGAGATGCATTTTCTATGCCCATGGACATTACAGTAGGTGTACCACAAGGTTCTGTTCTTGGACCTCTTCTTTTTGTGTTATATGTTAACGACCTTAACTGTTCTCTTTCCGTTGGCAACCTTTGCCAATATGCAGATGACACTACTTTTATCATTTCGAGTGTTAATGATAGTGAACTCTAACGGTTTGGTAATGAATGTGCATTGGCGAAGTCTAGATGGTGTAGTGATAATGGCCTTGTATAAATAAATCCAAAACTTCAATGGTAGCATTCCGTTCGTAGATGCCCGTCGACAGATCGCCAATGGTGCGACTGGGGACAGTGTCTGTACCTGTGGTGTCTGAAACTGATTTTCTTGGCTATCGAATTGATAATCGTTTATCTTGGGATAGTCATGCCGTCCCAATTATGCTTCAAACTATGTTCACTTTCATATGCCATATATAGATTGCGAGGTATTGTATCGTTGGAGGGACTATTCATGCTCTACCACGCGAATATTTCTTCCAGATTGCGGTATGGCATTTTATTTTGGGCTGCAGGGCGTAGTTTCTCGCGTTGTTTTGTTCTGCAAAAGCGAATTGTCCGAACAATGTTTTCGTTAGGTGTGATGGAATCATGCCGTCCTATATTTTTTAGATATGGTATTTTGTCCTTGCCATTCCTTTTTCTTTATGAATATGCGGTGTTCACTCATAAAAACAAAAAACTATTTTCTTTTAATAATAACTTTAATACAGCCTATGATACGAGATATAACGATGACTGCGCCGTACCAACTCATAGAACTGCACTCTTTGAAAAAAGTCCGAGATTTATGTGCATCCAGATTTATAATAAATTACCAAAAAATTTGGAAACTCATGGGTTTAAAAATGACTTAAAAGAATATCTGAAGAACAAGTGTCATTATAGCGTGTCGGAGTTTCTGGAGCAATCAGTTTGGGAGTGCTGAATTTAAATACGTGTTTTATGTATAAACCTATTATACCGATATAATATTTTAATGTAATTTTATGTATTTTATTGTATATCTTGTCCTGAGGCAGCCCATATCTCTTTAGATTTCAATCGTAAAAAAATCACCTCTACCACTAATGACTCTATTCTACGTCGACATTACGATGACGACATATGTACTTCTCATTTTGGGCTCACTCTACATACTCTCTGTCTATTTTATGTTTTAACCAACGTAATTGATGTATCACACGAGTAAATCTGATTTGACTATTTTTCTCAAGTCTTGCTATTGATAAAAGACGCAAAATTACCCCTTGTCTCTCAGAAAAAGATACAAGATTAATTTCATGATTGTGACAGATAGAGATACCCCTATTACTGCTTTGTTTAAGTAGAATACTTAAAATGCACCGTTTCCTGTTTCTATTACGGCACCTGTCACTTATCAAATCTAACATATAGCATTGTTAGTTTGTGTGTTTAGTTTATTACTAGTTATTTCTCGCCCGTCTTTCGCTTTCTTTCTATATTTTACAAGAAGAAATAGTTCTTTTTAGAGCACAGAGCCTTCTGTAAATTTTTCAGTAGGTAAGTTATTTTAAATAAAGAAAATGTATCAAACAATGACTAACTATTATCACAGAAACATTGAAGTTACAATTTTTCTATATGAACAAGCGCAGAACTCTGTTTTTAACTGTCATTGTGGAGTGGTTTTTGTGGTTTGGAGGTTATATAAATATTATTGTTATTGTATGGAAGTTACAGTTGTGCTCGTTTGTCCGTTCATAACTGTTTGAACTGCTCGATTTACACTAAAAGTGTTCGTTTGTAAGCTCAGGACAAGTAATTTTTATACTTTCTCAAGAGGAAGTGTAGATTGGATTGCACAAGAACTTGACATACCTAACCTCTAAAAAGTGCATAAACGCATCCATCGGTAATCGGTGGGCGATCAGCATCCACTACACTTATTGGATTGATAAGTCAAACGGAAAATATTTTAGTGGGTACATTATTAAAATAGTAAATGACAAGTGAACAGTTAAAATAATTTATTTGTTGTTGTTGGTATCAAATCTGAGGTTAGAGTTTGTCCTCAATCTGTTCATTTGTGTCAAAGTGTCAAGCACGTTCGCAAAGAGCTCTAATTTGTTTTGTGACGTCATTTTTTTAGTTCTGTATAAGTTCTGAATTTTACAAACGAACATAACTTATAACTGTATACAAATAAGCCAAATAAACTCACCACTGTATCACCACTCTAACTTGCCATAACGAAGCACTTTTATTTATATCTAGATTTTACTTAATATCGCATTAGACTTGTGCTCCTATATAATATAAATAGAACATATCCTATTATTTTATTGTCCATAATAATTGAAATAAAAAATGATCATTTTTTCTGTAGGATACGTTCAGTTTTTTATTACTGGAAAAAATTATACACAAATTTACATGAAAATTGACCGTGTCAAACGAATTTCACAACATAAATAATATAATTCTGCGAAAAAGTAGGTCTTTTATTATATTTCCATCTTTTATTAAGGATTCATAAGTAAACTTTGTTACTGTGTTAAATGTTTATTATTATATATTAGAAACAGAAATTCTACCAACTGGTATTAACATCACTTGTCAAGATCTCCGAATTCATATGCATGTACGTGTAATATACTTACAAATTTGTATAATTTGCTATACCTACTAATATTACGCGTCAGCATTCGCATTACGGTATCTTTCTATAAACGCTATTTCACAAAGAAATCGTGTTCATCCCAAATTTCAAAATTATTAGGACGCCTACGATTAATTCTCGGTCTTCTAACACGCCCAAGATGTTCAATTAATAATTAATAACGTCTTCTTCATCAGAAAATTCAAGTAGATTCGTTAATATCAGATGGACATCAAATGTCACAAACAATTATTTTAGTTTAGTAATTTCTTTTTTCTTGGTTTTTAGGTCGTCAATATTAAAAACATGAATGAATACGACGTTTCGCTTTATTGAAAAGCTTTTTCAAGTATATAAATAAATGTAAAAAGTGTAAATTATAAAAACAATGTTTTTGTTTAATAAATGACAAATTGTTTTTGCCTTAAAAAAAACCATATTAAATAAATTATTTATACATGGTCAAGGATTTGAAAGCTTTAACATTATTTTAAGGTTATATTATGGTTATATTTAATTTGAGGAAGACATTAATGTTTAAGCTTCGTACATAACTCGGCTCAATTTGAAACAATTTTGTTGTTCGGTTCAAGGTTCCACTAATGCTGTGACCAGTAGTCATAATATTACTCTTGAACGCAAATTTGAACTTAAACTCAAAATCGAATTTAAACTAATACTTAAAAAACCGCGCATAAAGATATCTGTTTATACCGTTTTAATTTGACTCACAATCAGAAGTATCGATTTGATTCACACGGGCAAAAATCATGACTTGGTTAAAAACATAAAATAGACAGATGGTATATGGCCTTTATTAAGAACGTTTTGCGCGTTTGAAGTTTCATTGCACGGTTTGAATTTTTACTGCACATATCGTCAGACGGCTACTGCACGAAAATCCTATCTTTACTTTTGAATATTAAAATAGAACGCCTCGTGCGATTATATTCCCATTTATGAACACATTTTCTCTTATTTACACTTACCTCTCCATCAGATAAGCACCCAAAGCCGGCGAGATGACCATGCTAGCCGCGAAGGTGGCGCTAACCAAGCCGTACGCAAGAGATCGTTCTCCTTTTCAGTGGTGACGTCAGCTACCGTAAGCAAACGACACGCTTAAATGTGACGGCGAACACGCCGGAAATACTGATCATGGCGAAGAACCAGAAACTGTTGATCGTCATCAGCGGAATGGGCAGACAGGTGAAGAATACTGTTATCAGGAGGAAGAGTTTCCTGCCGCAGACATCGGATAGGGCGCCCACTAGTGGGGCGCTCAGGAACGACAGGCTACCCTTGATGCCCATCACCAGACCGTTCATGAGGAAGGTGTGGTCGGGAAAGGTGGTGTTCAGTACGGAAATGACGGGCATGGTCAGGAGACCCCAGGCGAAAAACTCCAAGAAGATGACCACCAGGGCATGATAGAGGCTTGGCATTCCGAATCCGCTAGTCTGAAACAATAGAGAACGAGGATGATTAATTTTATGTGTGTCAATATACAATCAAACAGTCAAGTTAAAGTTATAGAACAACGGTAAGCAAACGTGGCTCTTCGTTGAGTACATTATTTCACTTTTCTGTTTTTCCCTGTTTTTGTTATACTGTGGAACTTCTCTAACAAGGAAAGGCATCCAAGTCGATCTTTCCGATTTTGATAAAATTTGGTGGGAATGTAGAACATCGAAAAATATTTGACACGTTTTTTTTTTTAGCGTCCTATATTTCGTTGAGGGAGGTGTAATGGGGGCTCAAATTTTCCCCCAAAAACATATTTTTTTGCAACATTTCAGAAACGAGAAGAGATACATATCGAGATCGGGTAAAGACCAAATCATTCCTTGTTAGTAGTCGTACATTTCAGGTCAAAAAAAGAACAATGGCGTACCCACGGGGTGGTTAGGGGGTTAAAGAATACCATTTTTGCTTACCCCTGCTCTTGTATTTTGTGAATTATTTTCTTACTTGTTTTTATGTACTATATAAGACAAAAGTCTTAATTTAAAGAAGGATATAAATAAAGAAAGATATAGAGCATCTACGAACTGTGCGAGCGTAGTATAATAAGCACGTACTGTCTGACGGCGCACAGTGTTTCGATTATAACAAGTTAGCTGAACAAAAGTCATTCGCGAATTTTTGAAAAATGACGTTTGACAGTGACAAACAACCCTTTCAAAGGTAGGATTCAACATTTTTTTTTCTCCTAATTAATTATTTAATGAATCATTTACCCCAGGGTAAAAGGGAAGGATAAGTAAATTTGCATTTATTGTTGTTTGCGCGTCTTGGGCCTAATACTCCAACATGCTGTTCATTGGCATTATACAGGGTGATTCTCAATATATGCGACAAACTTAAGCGCTGATTCTGGGGTTATTTTGATCATAAAATTCATAAGCACATATGTCCAAATCGCTAGTTCTAAAGTTGTACAATGTTTAATAGTAACTTAACATAATTAATGTTTTTATCATAAATTAACAAAATAATTAGTAAAACAAAATTAACTTATACTAACTGTTGAAAATGACCACCCCCAACTGCAATACAAGTTCTATCCTCCGTCGTATTGACTGGCGAGTCCGTTCTAAAATACCAGGGGTATTTCGAATTGTTTGAAAAGCTGCGATAATACGATTTCTCAGTTCATCGACATTTTCAATGGGAGTCGTATAAACTAATGATTTAAGGTGACTCCAGAGAAAAAAGTCCAAAGAATTTAAGTCTGGAGACCGAGGAGGCCACGGTTGTGGACCTCCCCGTCCTATCCACTGATCTGGATAGGTATTGTCCAAAAACTCGCGAACAACTAAACTAAAATGCGCTGGAGCACCCGTCATGCATAAAAATACATTTGTAATCTTTAATTGCAACGGGAACTTCTTCCAGCAGTAGTGATAGCTCCTCTTCAAGAAAATTGCGGAATACCTCGTGATTTAACCGCATCGGTAAAAAAATGTGGACCTATCAACTGATCTCCAACAATTTCGGCCCACACATGGCAGAGAATTAATGTTAATGATGGCCTTCACCAGTTCGTGGCGATTTTCTTGGCTCATATGTGATTATCATGAAAATTAATAATGGCGTTTTTAAGAAAGTAGCCTCGTCGGTGAAGAATATTTGAGCCAAATAGTCGGATTTTGTGCGATTTTGTGTTGCAATCCATTGACAAAAGCCACTCTTTGCGCAAAATCTGCCGGCAAAAGTGCCTGCACCCGTTGAATGTGATATGGATTACAACAGTTGATCTTTCAATATTCTCCAAACGGTGGCTGACTAATGTTAATGTAAACGCCAATTATTTCTGTGCTTGTAGTAGATTTCCTCAATTTCATTTAGTACCATTCTCTTCACTTGTGAGTTTCACTGTAGATGGGTGCCCGTTATTAGTCGTCCCGTTTTTTAAATTACCCATTTCACTAAGACGTTGGTGAAGACGGGGCAAATATTTTGAATGATGCGGATGATACGGTTCGGGTACCGTTCTTCATAAAGACGTCTAACAGGACGCGAATTTCCATTGGAAGACCGTAAACGAACATGCATATCACACATCTCAGCATCTGTAAATTCATTTTAGAAAACAGAAACTGGCAATAAACTGAATGAATACTCTGACAACTATTTACAAAATATTGAAATGACAAATAAACAATTCCCTCTCAACACAATAGTTTTTGAAAACCAACTGTGATATTATATCGCGTTAGTATTGTTCAAATTTATTATTAAACATTCAATAACTTTAAAACCAAACCGTTTTAGACATATACTCATATGACACTTTTATGATCAAAATAACCTCAGGAATCAGGCTCTTAAAGTTTGTCGCATATATTTGAGAATCACCCTGTATATTATATAGTAATAGGAGTATTTATATAACGAAGTTTTGTTTTGAAACGTTTCAAATACCTAACCAACACGTGTTAGGTGTATTGTAATACTTTAATGTTTAGCTTTTTATTTATCACTTTATTCAATATATATTTTTCGATGAAACAGTATTTTCATTAAATAGAAGAAGCTAGGTAAACCTGGTTACATGATCCCTCTGAACGAGTCTATTTTTACTAAACTTTTTAATTTTGTTTTTCGATCAAAAATTTTATCTTAATCATCAATTAATTCTATTATTGTTTTTTAATATTTTTTTTCCATAAATTAAACACAATTAAGTGTTGCCGTCAAATTTTCAACAAAGTGATATCAAATAAAAGCTTGCAAAAAGACGAATGTATCGAAATATACATTGTGTTCAATTCAAAATTTTCTAGAAAAAGTTACATTATGTGTTATGAAAAATATTGTATACGAATGCATTAAAATAACGCTACAGGGCCTACGGCGATTAAAGTAATAAATTAATTTAAATAAAAATTGCAGTGTTCTAAGCCGTTACATTTTTTTCGAGCCAACGCAGTAAATAACCAAAAAATTACCGATTGAAATTATTTAGTACCGTATATCAATTTGCTTCTTTGAGATTGGTTTATCCAGATATTCAATAAAATACTGGCTGTTCTATTTAATCTTTTTGTATAGTACAAAGTATTTTTAAGACATGTAGTCCAAGGATATACATATAACAATTCATAAAATAATGTTTTGAAGAAACTCTTAGTTTATGGACAATCTTTCATTTTTTGATGATTGGGACACTCTGTATACACACAAACTAATGATGATGGTAATAAATTATATACAGAAAATTTTTTATACGCATGCAACAATATCGTTCGAGGCAAAAAATGTAACGAAATAATTTTTCCAGCTAACTTGCCCAAACACTGTGGCGGCGCATGTCTTTGATGTTAAGGGGGTTACTACATATCTTTATCCATATGGGAAAACCGCCATTACATATGTCCCTTTTTCTCAGAAACGCCGTGTCTGATCTCATTGAATTTTTTTACACACGTTATCTAGTATTGTCCCAACAGTTTAAGTAAAGGATTTCATGAAATTTCTAAAGACGTTTTTTATTATGAGTTTTACAAAATCGATATTTTCTTCGCTCACTTTTTTAAATTTGCGATTTTTTTTTTGTTTAAAGAGCAGAAGTTTATTTAAAAAAACGCTTCATTCAGTATATTCTCTATCTAATTCTACATGTAGAAAAAAAAATATATCGCCATACTTTGAACAGGTTGCGAGAAAACGGGACAAGTATATGAAAAAGCACAAGCGATGAAAACATCGATTTTGTAAAACTCAAAAAAAAAGGTCTACAAATTTTATGAAATCTTTCACTTAAACTGTTGGGACAGTTTTTTATTATATAAAAAGGGATGTAATATAACGCTTGTTAAAGTATAGATCCCAACAAATACTTAATTTTGTGCTATAATTTATTTTATAAATGATATTAGCTGTATTCTTTTTACCGTCTGACTTAGCTTGTCTTAGTTTTGTGAGTTCAGCTACGAGCTACTCTCTAGAAACGCAGTTAGTCGGCTGGTTTGGTCATTCGTAATGAGTAGCTCGTAGCTTAACTCACAAAACTAACACAAGCTAAGTCAGACAGTAAAAAGAATACGGCTATTGTCTTGTAAACACTAAAGATGAGCTTAGGCAGGCACAATTATCTGTTAAATCTTATCCTTAGTTATATTAGTATTAAAAAAATATATATAAAAACAATCCAATCTTAGGAAGTAAGTTGGGAATATTATTTTTCATAATTTTTAAAGAAAAATGTGATATGTGAATAAAAGAAATACTTGATACTCTGATTTTGCAGCCAAGATTGGGTAATTATTAAATAGTTTACTAAAATTTTGACTTGCGATAATTAATCCTAATTTATATGTCAAAATATTTCCACTTGACGATGTCAGTGTATGAGTGATAAAGTTCTAATGCAATAATAATGTTAATGCAATTGAAAGATGACTGTATTAAAGTTGATACGTCTTGCGATATAAATTAGCTTTAATTATTTCAAGCAAAAATTCCACTAAATTGCATTGACGGAGCCTCTCGCCAATGCATGCGGCGACGCGAAGGCATTTGTTCATTTGCGTATGCTGCTTGAGGAAGTTGAAAGAAATAAATATAGAATATTATAGGAGTTATTTGTTTTTTTGTGATAAGAATGTTTTTTTTACTCTTATCTTTAAAATAATCCATTGTTCATATTTTAGTAATTACTGTATTGCTGTACATTCGATGATACCATGAGGCACGCAAAATTGGTGTGCAAAACACCACGTAAGAGTAAATAGTTGAGGGATCAATCTAATCAATTATTGCAATGAATTGAAAGCAACAACTTTTTGGCGACGAGCCAAGATGATTACAGAAACCTAGTTTATTAACAATAACGACCAAAACCCTGTAATAAAAAAACCCACATGTGGAACAACAGCAAATTTAAATGCTGAAATAGAAATTTTCGGGCATACTCTACGTTTCGCGTTGAAAAGTTAATTGAAACAAAGAAAACAAGATAACATCAATTACAGAAAAAATTAATTAAAAATCAGGGTTTTGTAAGACTACGAATAAATAAATTCGGCATCATTGTAAGTATAAGGGTATTTTATAATGTATTCATTTAATAAATACAATAACACTTCTTCCATAGAGTAATTTAGTTGTATCTACTAAAATATTGAATTAAAGTATAAAACAAAAAACATTATTGGAAAGGTAAGTAATGATGCTAAAACTTTAAAACTTGCATACATATTCTCTGAAAAACATACTTCTAATGTTCACGGTTAAATAAATAATGTAGGTATACATTTTTAAATTGTCAAACACTCGTCTATTCAATAGGCTTTTTTGCCTGAGTATTTCTACGTTATTTTTATTTGCTATTTTCTTATTAGTCAGTCGATTAGTCTATCGATAGTTGTTGATAGTTAAAAGTCGCTATCAATAGCGCCCAACATCACTTAAATTCTATTGGCTGGAATAAGTACTGCTGTGGCAGGCATCCCGTTTTTCGCGAGGTATTTTAAGTTGCCTAGTAATTTGTCATGATTTCTCCGTTTTGCTGAATCATTGTATCGAGAAATTTCCAATAATGTTTAGTTTGTATAAATTTAGTTAAAGAGTTAATTGTATGATTTATTTAATTAAGTGTTTAGTTTTTTTTAAATTAAATTCCTTCCTTTAAGATGTCTAGCATTTGCTAGTTCTATTTAATGTTTGTTCTACTAGATTTTGTCGGTGAATTGTAAGAATACGATTGTAGGAGTTTTGTCAGGCGTTCCTGGTTGACTTTACCGTGAGTACATGTATTTTTAAATCTTTGCTGCCATTTTGTAATTCTTGAGATTTTGAGATTTTATTTCGCGTAAATTGTCTTTTATATTCTGTCCATCAAGGAATTCGCTTTATAATAATCGTTATTACATTGATGTGTGCACATTATAGATATAAGATCATTTATTATTTTTGTGCAGGAAGATATGTTATCAGTTTAATTTTTCTCATTATATTTTAAAGTGTTAATTTTTCCGTTTTTCTATTTTGCTGTTTCGTTTTAATTATCAATCACCTCGGTTGGGTGAATAGAAGCTTCTTCTTGCTTTTAATTTTCATTTTTGTATAATTTCGTGTGTTGTCCACGAATTTATTTATATTTGTTGAAACCACGTGGATTGTATTGGTAGAATTAGGATTATCTTCCTGAACAAACTAATCTTTTGCTTTGTATAGGAAATAGTATTGTCCTATTGTAATTTAGAATCAAGTGCAGCTTTTTATTTTTGGCCAGAACCTTCAGTTTACGGTTTTTTTTTCTGCCATTTCGTAATTTAACCCATTTTATAAGATAAATTGTGATTGTTACTTAGCATCTTTGGGTTAAAAATTCTGTTCTTTTATTTTAAATTAAACCTTTTCAGTTTTTGGGGTAGTTAAGAAAGTCAGATTTCTTTCGCTCACATTTTAGTTTTCGTGGTTAGATTCAAGTTTTAATTCTCAGAGTTACCCATCGCAAAAATCGGGAGTGGGGACGTAATATCTATCGCTTAAGTAATTGAATAAGCAGTAGTCAAATAGGAGCTGCACAGGGAGCCAGATGCTTTACCGTTAGACGGACGTATTCATGCCATTATTTATTACATCTACTTATTGGTGTACTTTTGTTATAATTAGTTAAGTCGTGTATTGATTGTGCATTTTTCTTTAAAGCACTTGTTTGGCTCGGAACTAATGTGTCTTTTCTCATATTTTTCCCTTCACTCTTTTTATAAATTTCTAATCACAATTTAGCCGGAGAAATTCATCACTTGAAACTATTGTTAATTCCATTTTCGAACCCTTTTGCTTTCCATTAAAAGACAATTTCAAACAAACACATGTATGGTGCTGACGTTTACTGAAAATACTCAGGGTAATTACTAGCAGAAGTAGGTATCAAAATTACTTGCAAAAACCAAAAGACAATATTATTAGAAGTATTTCGAATGTTGGATAGCATTATTTTTATTTCTTAAAATAGATAGGTAGACCTACGTAAATTTTGTTAAATACGCTCATCCTAATGAAGCGTGTTGCGTTTCCCCAAATCAGACTACCTCGGTACCTTCCAATAGTCGCTTCAGTCAGCATAAGAGCGGCGCGCTTCGGAATATTCGGGTGTCGCATTTAGAATAGCGCGTACGGTATATAATGGCTATAAACCCCAATAAGTATCGCCGCTCCTAGAGTTTTTAGATCTTCAAAATACGGGTAGATCAATCCCCATCCTCTCCTATATCCTCTCAACACAATCCACTCCATCTGTCCCCTGTCCTGTGGTCCTCTCCTGCCATCGGTGAATACCGGTTTGTTAAGGTTTTCTGTAACATCTTGTAGCCATGTAGATCTAGACTTGTCTCTTCCTCTTCTTCCTCCTGGTTGCCATGCCAAGATACTGCGGATTACTGTTACCATTCCCGCCCTCCACAAGCGTCTCAACCATTTTATTCTTCTACCTCTTAATTTTTTTTAATCACGTCACCTTCCATTAGCTCCTTTGTTAAATCATAATTGGTTCTCTTCTATATTCACGTTGTCCATTTTTATTGGGCCCCAATATTGTTCGCTTAGTATTTTTCTTTCTTGTACCTAAGCTCATCTTCTTGTTTCTTGGTCATCGTTATTATCCTGCAGCGTGTAGTACATACGTGTATTATCTCCTTATAAAATTTTCATTTTTGTTTTCGTTTCTTATATTTTACTTTTAAAGAGTTTTCTATTTGCCTTGATAGGGCTTGTTCCATATTGGTTATTCTTTCTTTATTTCTGCGTCTCTGCTCCGTCATTGTCATTGTCACTCCTAAATATGTAGTACTAAAATCTGTTCACCTTTCAAATGTGTAGTTTCCTATTTTAGCTGAATTTTTTTACTTTCCCGTTTCGTGTCTAGTCTCATTAGTTTTTTCTCTGATTTATCTTCAGTTCCATTTTTATCCCTTCTCTCAACCAAATATACATGGTGCAAAAATACTCCATAAGAATGAACTATCAATTTATCAATAGCACAACTGAAGGTAAAACATACAATTTATCTTAATCAAACATTTTTCCGAATGGCGAAAAGGAATTTAGAATCTCCTAATGACGATCATTGCAGAATATACTTTTTTTAATTGCCAACATTGACGTAAAATTGATAGGTATTGTGCTAATATACATATCATTAGAATCATAGGCGGTACGAGAATAGATGTAAATATTTACACAAGATCCTGGAGTTAGTTTCCAATGTTTAACGACTTAATTTGGCAAATAACACCTTAATTTACATAACGAATTTGAATGTACTTATTAAATGTAACAATAACTACACTTATCTATACGAGTACGTAACTAGGTAAAATTAACAATGCTTAAATAACACTACGTTACAAATTAAAAAAAAAATTAAGTACCCACTTCAATTTTTCCTGTTTATTTATTATTACAAATCGCTAATAAGAACACCTATATTACTTTTTTTCTATCACGTACTGTTTTGGGTACGGTAACTAATAATTATTGGTAAAAACTTTAAACAATAAACAAAAATGCTTTATTTCCATTATAACAATTCGATTAAATTAACGACAAAAAAATTAAAATAACGACAAAAATTATTTTGTTTGTGTAATTAGCCCCAAGCCTGGTGAAATGCGAGGGAAGGTGGCCGGCGACTTCGCAATACGTATCTATCATGAAAACTGAAAAATTTGCGAATATTCTCCAAAATTCTTTTGGAGATAGACAGCAATGACACTCGTATAAATCGAAAGAAAATTCAAATTTTACATCCATATTATGTAAAAATGGCTATACCATTCAATTTAAAAAAAATCAAAGTTATCCATGATTTAGAGTTCGAAAATTACAGAGCCCTATTTAATAATTCTGTAATGTAAACGCAACAATTTTAAATTAAAAGACCGTGTGCTGTTTCGTAATTAAGCGAAAACTGAAAACCGCATCTTTTCTAACTTTCGTATTTCCGGAGATATGTTCACACGGCAGACATTGCAAAATGTCATTTTTTAGAAAAAAAGTCATGTAATTCGAAACGTACAACTAGCCCCAATGTATGCCTAACGTATTGTTTATTTAAACTAACAAGGAATCCAAAAATACAGTAATATCAGGGTGTTCCATTTAAAATAATAAAGTATTCTACTTCCGGTACAACCGGAAGTCCGCCATTACTAAAACTAATTTTAAAATGTGTAGAATATGATTCGAGCCAACATTTATTGAAACATTTTTCCAAAAAGCAATAAAAAAATCGGCTATGAACCGTTGCATCTTAGGCTGGACACACACGATATGAATATCAGGTAGAATATTCAATCTGTCGCTACGAGCACGAAGTGACATGTTAAATATGCATATTGTATCTATGAGGGTAAATGTGAACTCTACCCCATAAAAATTGAAAGATTTTGTTGCCAGAATCGGCATAGCCTATCTAATGCCATCAGTGTATACTTCAAAAACAAGACGTGATAGAAACAAAAAACATCCACTGTTTACATATTGTAACAATTGAAAAACCATAATAGTAATCAGTTTTTCAGGTACGAAAATCGTGTCACGCAGTGTAATCAGTTGTGGAAAATGCAATTAGTCCAGTAACGAGAGAAATAGCGGAAAGTTTTTTGGTAGTGGTACACTGAGAAAAATGAAAATGTGGGTACAACAAAAATTATTTTTTTGAACTTTTTGCATTCACTCAACCAGTTTTCGTTTAAATCAACACACTTAAATTTTATTGCAAAACAGTAATCTCATTGAAAGAAAACGCATATATTAGTTGAATTATATGTGTTAATTCAAACAATTATTTGCTTTAACCATCAATGGAACTACAAAATTAGTTAACTGAATGCATGTCCGGCCGATTTGAACAAACATTTATTTTAATCCAACATTAAGATTATTGGATGAACCACAATTGTAGATTGATTCAAAACATTAGTGCAACTAATTCTGCGTAATTGATTTAAACAGTCCGGTGGTTTGAGCATATTTAAATACAAAAAATTGTTGAGTGAACCAATTATTGGTTGAATCAACACATCTTTTTTTCTCGGTGTACAAGAATTTGTGTTACCACAAATACAATTAACTGTCCACTCAATGAATGAAAAATGTTGATTTAACAGTTAAATGGATTTTATCTAACCCTTTATGTGTGTTGGCAATATAAAATATTGTTTTTGATACAAAACAATAATTGTTTGATATTAGTAATATTTTGTTTAATCCATCTCATCCCAGTGGTGCGTTTGGCCACCACATTTTCAATTTTTTTTTTTTCCAACACTAAGCGGTATTAATATTTCACTTGTGGCTCAAAATGTGTTACACAGTTTCTATTATATTTGGAAAAAATAAACCTGCTCATATAGTATGAATATTATGAAGTTTTATTTTCGCTTAAAATAACATAAAAAATCAGTTAGTAACACGGGGTCAATCAATAGTGAAAAAACACTATTTGCAAATGGGATTTACAACTTTTGCTTATGTACGCGTAATGTCTTTTAGTATACCGTTATTAAACATAAATTATTTTTCTATTAGAATGAATAATAACAAAATTTTTACAACAAATAGTTGAGTGGTGCATTTATGCACCACTGGTGTGATTCAATATTTTTGAAACACATTGTAACACGATTTCGATATGTAATATAAGAACTTAGATTACGCATATACGTTATTATTATAGCTTTTATTACTTATTGTATATATTTGGCTTCAAAAAAAAAACAACATTTAGCTCCATCGACCTCATTTTCCACTTTGCCTGCGCCAAAATGGATAAAGGACGGGATTGTCTACACCCATTCATCTGTCTCTAGCGAAGCTATTGATAAAGAACGAATCAAGGTGGAACTTTTCGGCAAGACACCTTTAGAAGTTTTTTTCGTTTCTTTGACGACGAAGTGCTGAATATGCTCATAGAATATTCCATAAAATATGCTTACGACAATAATCGCTTTGACTTTCTCCTAGAAAGACATGAATTGTTAAACTTTATCAGCATATTATTATTTTCGGGATATCATTCACTATCACAAACGCCCTATATTGGTCAAATGATGAGGACAAGGAATTGACTTGATAAAAAAGTGTATGAGCAGAAATAGGTTAGAAAATATAAAGCAAATTTACATTGTTCAGATAATTCAGATAACAATTAATTTAGACAAAAATGATAAGTGTGCTAAACTAAGACCATATTTACTAACAACCTTTCAATGGATGAACAAATGGTGTCATATTTTGGTAGGCATTCTTGCAAAATGTTTATCAAAGGAAAGCCAGTAAGGTTTGGCTTCAAGATTTAGCACCTCTGTTCCTCTGATGGATATTTGTTTTATTCATTACCGTATGCAGGAGCTAGTGGTAGCAAACATTCTGAGTTAGGTCTTGGTATTTAAAAAAGAAAGGTTTCTTCGCCACAGGTACAATCAGAGAAAACAGAATACAGAACTCTCCACTAGAACTTCCAAAAATATTTTCTAAGCGGGAGAGAGGTTTCTATGAGTCGGCATATGACTCTAACACCAAAATTTCTCTTGTGCGCCGGAGCGACAATTCTACTGTTACCAGTTGCAGCAATGCTATAAATGTACAGCCAATAAATCGCGTGAAGCGATATAATAGGAAAGAGAAAAAGGACACATATGTAATTCAACTCATGCCATTGCTGAATATAATAAGTATATGGGTGGGGTTGACCTACATGACAATGAAATTACAAGCTATAGATGCAGGATTTTAGGGAAAAGTGGTGGAGGCCTGTCTTTCGTAATTCTTTGGATAGTACAATTGTTAACGCCTGGAAGTTGTATAACATCTCCAACGATACTAAAATATCACAACTAGATTTTAAATCGTATATAGCTTATATCTTCTAAAAAATCGAAAAAACCTACGTCTCGCGAAATGTTCTCCCACACTTGATGAATTTCGCTACGATCAGCATGAGTCTAAAGCAAGAAAAGGTGCAGGGTATGTCATAAACATACTATTTACATCTGCGAAAAGTGCAAAGTGCATTTATATGTAACTTGTTTTAGGGAGTTTCACAAAAAATAATTCTTTTTCGTTAGCAGTACTTCCCAGTGGTGCATTTATGCACCAGTCAGAAATATTAAAAAATTATAATATTTATTTTGTTTCAAGCTTAGTCGACATATTCGGCAATTTAGTCCAATTTCGCACATACTTGGCGTTTTTTTTTATTGTGAAATTAGTTTATTTATTTTTTATGTTACATTTTGTTACCATGGTTCTACCAGTGGTGCACAGACGCACCAGCATGTTTTTTTGTGATCTCTTGTTTTTTTTTGTTTGTAAATTATTCGAATACTAATCTATTAGCCGCATTAATAAAGTTATTTAAAACTAATTTTACTTTTTTTTATTTTACACTCCTTGGGATGATATGGGTTTAAACCAAGCAGAAATTTATTGTAAAATTAAATAATTATTTTATACATTCCGAATATGTTTTTTATTTTAAAACAACATTTATTGATTGTATTTCTAGATAAATACAATTATTATCAATCTAACATAAAATGCCATCACATTCAACACTATTTTTCTTTTGCTGCATCAAATAAAAATCTGGTAATTTTGCCACAGTTTCGACTATCAAAAGTTAGGAACTAGACACTTGCCTACCATCCCTCTGCAATAAGAAACAATTTTGCGGGAGGTAAGTTCAACAAGTTCAGATAAGCATGGAACTAATGGAATATCAACAAATCCCAAAACTAATCGTTATGAATTTCGTTATGCACCATCTTGCGGTCAAGTAATAATAACGTCTCAAACATCGATAAGCAGTACACTAACGTACCACTCTCGACTAGTTACAAAATGCGACGGTTAGCGTGAAAAGAAGTACGTGGCACTCGCAAACTTCTCAGTTACGTTTTGCATCTTTATGATCTGTTAAAACTATGTAGTCTAGAACTGTTTCTAATAAACAATGTAGTATACAGTTTGAAAATGCGCTAATAAAAGTCAGTTTTGTATGTATTATCGACAATTTTGTGAAAAAAAAATGGTTTCTCGCCTCAAAGAC